>JAVSCE010009932.1:0-225538 GCA_032199065.1 Smutsia gigantea
ATGTTTAGTTTGTAAGAAGCCATCACACTGTTTTCCCAAGTAGCTGTGCCATTTTGCATTTCCCTCAGCAGTGAATGAGAGCTCCTGTCTTGACAGTCTTTAGTTGTGAATACCCACCTAACTGAGTTGGGGTAGTTGTATCTGGATATGCCTGGCTAGCCTGAAGATTTATATTAGTTAAGTTGAATACTTCGGGATTTCAGATAACTTCTAACCCCATGCGCTGAAGTGAAACCAGCTCAGGGAGCACCCGTCTCCTGCAAACAGCAAGGGCCTCAGCATTCATCCTGTGAAGGAGTGGGGGAAAACACTCGAGCCCACGTCTTTCAGCAGGACCAGCTCTGTGTGCAGGAACTGTTCGTTCATGTCCTTTAACCCAAATCCGTGTAACCCAAACACATTTCTGTCCCCAGGCACGTTCCCGTGGCTTCGTTCATGGGTCCCTTCTCGTTACTAGTGTGCATGGATGTCCCCCATCTCTTGCCGGTCAGTATAGGACAGCAGTTAAGGACCGGGATCCTGGACCCACACTGCCTGGGACTGAGGCTCAGCTCTGGGCCTGTTGTGCTTTGATTTTGGACAGATTCCTTAACGTCATCATGCTCAGGTTCCATTTCTGCAAAGTGGGGATGATAGGAGTTTTTTTTTTATGATTTTTTTAATATAATTTATTTTATTATCATTAATTTACAATTACATGTGCAATATTACGATTATTAAACTACCCCTTCACCAGGTCCCCCCCACCAACCCCATTACAGTCACTGTCCATCAGCGTAGTGAGATGCTATAGAATCACTACTTGTCTTCTCTGAGTTGTACTGCCCTCCCGTGCCCCCCCAACATTATATCTGCTAATCGTAATGCCCCTTTTTCCCTCTTATCCCTCCCTTCCTGCCCATTTTCCCCAGTCACTTTCCCTTTGGTAACTATTAGTCCATTCTTGGGTTCTGTGAGTCTGCTGCTGTTTTGTTCCTTCAGTTTTTTTCTTTGTTCTTATACTCCACATATGAGTGAAATCATTTGATACTTGTCTTTTTCGGCTTCGCTTATTTCACTGAGCATAATACCCTCTAGCTCCACCCATGTTGTTGCAAATGATAGGATTTGTTTTCTTCTTATGGCTGAATAATATTCCATTGTGTATATGTACCACATCTTCTTTATCCATTCATCTACTGACGGACACTTAGGTTGCTTCCATTTCTTGGCTATTGTAAATAGTGCTGCAATAAACATAGAGGTGCATCTGTCCTTTTCAAATTGGGCTGCTGCATTCTTAGGGTAAATTCCTAGGAGTGGAATTCCTGGGTCAAATGGTATTTCTATTTTGAGTTTTTGAGGAACCTCCATACTGCTTTCCACAATGGTTGAACTAATTTGCAGTCCCACCAGCAGTGTAGGAGGGTTCCCTTTTCTCCACATCCTCGCCAACATTTGTTGTTGTTTGTGTTTTGGATGTTGGCCATCCTCACTGGTGTGAGGTGATATCTCATTGTGGTTTTAATCTGCATTTCTCTGATGATTAGCGATGTGGAGCATCTTTTCATGTGCCTGTTGGCCATCTGAATTTCTTCTTTGGAGAAGTGTCTGTTAATGACCTCTGCCCATTTCTTAATTGGATTATTTGCTTTCTGTTTGTTAAGGTGCATGAGTTCTTTATATATTTTGGATGTCAACCCTTTATCAGATACGTTTTTTATGAATATATTCTCCCATACTGTAGGATGTCTTTCTGTTCTACTGATGGTGTCCTTTGCTGTACAGAAACTTTTCAGCTTGATATAGTCCCACTTGTTCATTTTTGCTTTTGTTTCCCTTGCCCGGGGAGATATGTTCATGAAGAAGTTGCTCATGTTTATGTCCAAGAGATTTTTGCCTATGTTTTTTTCTAAGAGTTTTATGGTTTCATGACTTACATTCAAGTCTTTGATCCACCTTGAGTTTACCTTTGTGTATGGGGCTAGACAGTAGTCCAGTTTCATTCTCTTACATGTAGCTGTCCAGTTTTTCCAACACCAGCTGCTGAAGAGGCTGTCATCTCCCCATTGTATATCCAAGGCACTTTTATCAAATATTAATTGACTGTATATGTTTGGGTTAATGTTTGGATTTTCTATTCTGTTCCACTGGTCTGTGGGTCTGTTTTTGTGCCAATACCAAATTGTCTTGATTACTGTGGCTTTGTAGTAGAGCTTGAAGTCAGGGAGTGTAATTCCCCCTGTTTTATTCCTCCTTCTCAGGATTGCTTTGGCTATTCGGGGTCTTTTGTGGTTCCATATGAATTTTAGAATTATTTGTTCCAGTTCATTGAAGAAAGCTGTTGGTAGTTTGATAGGGATTGCATTGAATCTGTAGATTGCTTTAGATAGTATAGCCATTTTGACAATATTTATTCTTCCTAGCCAAGAGCATGAGATGCATTTCCATTTGTTAGTGTCCTCTTTAATTTCTCTTAGGAGTGTCTTGTAGTTTTCAGAGTACAGGTCTTTCACTTCCTTCGTTAGGTTTATTCCTAGGTATTTTATTCTTTTTGATGCAATTGTGAATGGAATTGTTTTTCTGATTTCTCTTTCTGTTAGTTCATCATTAGTGTATAGGAAAGCAACAGATTTCTGTGTGTTAATTTTGTATCCTGCAACTTTGCTGAATTCAGATATTAGTTCTAGTAGTTTTGGAATGGAGTCTTTAGGGTTTTTTATGTACAGTATCATGTCATCTGCAAATAGTGACAATTTTAATTCTTCTTTACCAATCTGGATGCCTTGTATGTCTTTGTTTTGTCTGATTGCTGTGGCTAGGACCTCCAGTACTATGTTGAATAACAGTGGAGAGAGTGGGCATCCTTGTCTTGTTCCGATCTTAGATGAAAAGCTTTCAGCGTCTCGCCGTTAAGTATGATGTTAGCTGTGGGTTTGTCATATATAGCCTTTATGATGTTGAGGTACTTGCCGTCTATACCCATTTTGTTGAGAGTTTTAATCAGGAATGGATGCTGAATTTTGTCAAATGCTTTTTCAGCATCTATGGAGATGATCATGTGGTTTTTGTTCTTCTTTTTGTTGATGTGGTGGATGATGTTGATGGATTTTCGAATGTTGTACCATCCTTGCATCCCTGGGATGAATCCCACTTGATCATGGTGTATGATCCTCTTGATGTATTTTTGAATTCGGTTTGCTAATATTTTGTTGAGTATTTTTGCATCTACGTTCATCAGGGATATTGGTCTGTAATTTTCTTTTTTGGTGAGGTCTTTGCCCGGTTTTGGTATTAGAGTGATGCTGGCTTCATAGAATGAGTTTGGAAGTATTCCCTCCTCTTCTATTTTTTGGAAAACTTTAAGGAGAATCGGTGTTATTTCTTCTCTATATGTCTGGTAGAATTCAGAGGTGAATCCATCAGGCCCAGGGGTTTTGTTCTTGGGTAGTTTTTTGATTACCAATTCGATTTCGTCACTGGTGATTGGTCTGTTTAGTTTTTCTGTTTCTTGCTTGGTCAGTCTTGGAAGGTTGTATTTTTCTAAGAAGTTGTCCATTTCTTCTATGTTTTCCAGCTTGTTAGCATATAGATTCTCATAATATTCTCTTATGATTCTTTGTATTTCTGTGGGGTCCGTCGTGATTTTTCCTTTCTCATTTCTGATTGTGTTTATGTGTGTAGATTCTCTTTTTCTCTTAATGAGTCTGGCTAGGGGTTTATCTATTTTGTTTATTTTTTCAAAGAACCAGCTCTTGGTTTTATTGATTTTTTCTATTGTTTTATTCTTCTCAATTTTATTTATTTCTTCTCTAATCTTTATTATGTCCCTCCTTCTGGTGACTTTGGGCCTCATTTGTTCTTCTTTTTCCAATTTCAGTAATTGTGTCTTTAGACTATTCATTTGGGAATGTTCTTCCTTCTTTAAATAGGCCTGGATTGCAATATACTTTCCTCTTAGAACTGCCTTTGCTGCGTCCCACAGAAGTTGTGGCTTTGTGTTGTTGTTGTCATTAGTCTCCATATATTCTTTGATTTCTGTTTTGATTTGGTCGTTAACCCATTGATTAATTAGGAGAGTGTTGTTAAGTCTCCATGTATTTGTGAGCCTTTTTGATTTCTTTCTAAAATTTATTTCTAGTTTTATACCTTGGTGATCTGAGAAGTTGGTTGGTAGGATTTCAATATTTTTGAAATTACTGAGGTTCTTTTTGTGGCCTAGTATGTGGTCTATTCTGGAAAATGTTCCATGTGCACTTGAGAAGAATGTGTATCCTGTTGCTTTTGGGTGTAGAGTTCTGTAGATGTCTGTTAGGTCCATCTGTTCTAGTGTGTTGTTCAGTGCCTCTGTGTCTTTACTTATTTTCTGTCTGGTTGATCTGTCCTCTGGAGTGAGTGGTGTGTTGAAGTCTCCTAAGATGAATGCATTGCTGTCTATTTCCTCCTTTAATTCTGTTAGTATTTGTCTCACATATGCTGGCGCTCCTGTGTTGGGTGCATATATATTTATAATGGTTATATCTTCTTGTTGGACTGACCCCTTTATCATTATGTAATGTCCTTCTTTATCTTTTGCTACTTTCTTCGTTTTGAAGTCTATTTTGTCTGATACAAGTACTGCAACACCTGCTTTTTTCTCTTTGTTGTTTGCATGAAATATCTTTTTCCATCCCTTCACTTTTAGTCTGTGTATATCTTTGGATTTGAGGTGAGTTTCTTGTAGGCAGCATATAGATGGGTCTTGCTTTTTTATCCATTCTGTTACTCTGTGTCTTTTGATTGGTGCATTCAGTCCATTTACATTTAGGGTGATTATTGATAGGTATGTACTTATTGCCATTGCTGGCTTTAGATTCGTGGTTACCAAGGGTTCAAGGGTTGCTTCTTTACTATCTAACAATCTAACTTAACTTTCTTGTTAAGTTATTGTAAACACAGTCTGATGTTTCTTTCTTTCTCTCCCTTCTTATTCCTCCTCCTCCATTCTTTCTATAATAGGTGTTTTATTCTTTGCCTTTAGTTGGTATTTGGATGGTCTGCTTTCTTTGCTATGATTTTTTTTTTCTCTGGTGACATCTTTTTAGCCTTAGGTGTGCTTCCCTCTAGAGCAGTCCATTTAAGATATCCTGTAGTGGTAGTTTATGAGACGCAAATTCTCTTAACTTTCGTTTATCTGGAAATTGTTTAATCCCTCCATCATATTTAAATGATAATCGTGCTGGATACAATATTCTTGGTTCGAGGCCCTTCTGTTTCATAACGTTAAATATATCATGCCATTCTCTTCTGGCCTGTAAGGTTTCTGTTGAGAAGTCTGATGATAGTCTGATGGGTTTTCCTTTGTAGGTGATCTTTTTTCTCTCTCTAGCTGCCTTTAATACCCTGTCTTTATCTTTGATCTTTGCCATCTTAATAATTATGTGTCTTGGTGTTGTCTTCCTTGGGTCCCTTGTGTTGGGAGATCTATGAGCTTCGGTGGACTGCGAGACTACTTCCTTCCCCAGCGAGGGAAAGTTTTCAGCAATTATTTCTTCAAAGACACTTTCTATCCCTTTTTCTCTCTCTTCTTCCTCTGGTACTCCTATAATGCGAATATTGTTCCGTTTGGATTGGTCACACAGTTCTCTTAATATTCTTTCATTCCTAGAAATCCTTTTATCTCTCTCTGCCTCAGCTGCTCTGTACTCCTGTTCTCTGTTTTCTATTCCATTAACAGTCTCTTGCATCTCATCCATTCTGCTGTTAAGCCCGTCGATCGCTTGTCTGATTTCTGTATTGTCTTTCCTCAGTTCCCTCACTTCCTCCCTCAGCTCTTGCACATTTCTCCATAGGTCCATCAGCATGGTTATGACTTTTATTCTAAATTCTTTTTCAGGGAGGCTGTGCATTTCCATCCCTTCAGACTCCCTCTCTGGGGTTGTCTGGTTGATTTTGGTCTGAACCATATTCCTCTGTCTTTTCATGGCTGTATAATTTGGTCACTGATAGTTGCCACGTATGTCAGCTGGGCTCTTTAAGACTTTAAAAAGAGAAGAAAAAAAAAGAGAAAAAAAGAAAAAAAAGAAAGAAAGAAAAAAAGAAAAAAAGAAAGAAAAGAAAAAACAAAAACAAAACAAAAAACAAAAAAAATGCCCACCGGACGTAGATTCTGTGGGAATGCTCTAGGTGGCGCTATTGCCCCACTATTCCACAGCTGTGACTGTGCCGCTCCGCAGGGCCCTTTATCGCTCTGGCAGGGGTGGGAACGAATAGGAGGCTGTTGATCTCAGTGAGAAGTGTTAAGTATGGCTACGCTTCCTCAGTCGCCAGCTAAGGCATCTGAAACTCCCCAGGACTCCCAGCCTGCTGGGCTGAGTGTGCTGGGGCGATCCGGCTCCTCCGCTGGGCTCCTGTCTCTTTAAGACCGCTGAAGAAAGCGCGCACTTTTTTTTTCCTTCCCGGGAGCCGGCTGCAAGCACCCTGGCGCGTTCCCCGCTCAGATCCTGCCCCTCTGTCTCTCCAATCTCTGCTGCACTGCGCAATGTGGGTCAGCGCTCCCCGCGCAGATCACCAGGGCTGGCTACTTCGCGGGGTGTGCTTCCACTCCCTCCCGGCTCTGAATCCTCTCCTCCCGCCGGTGCGCTGGGGTGGGGGAGGGCTCGGGTCCCACCGGGTCGTGGCTCCGTCTTACCCGCCTCTTGGGGTGCCGAGTCCTCTCGGGTGTAGCTGCACGCTGTTCACTTTCCTGTGCATTCTCGTCTCTCTTTTAGGAATAGATGTATTTTCTGTGTTTTCGTAGATAAATATAGTGTTGGGAGGAGATTTCTGCCGCCCTGCTCACACCGCCATCTTCCCGGAAGTCCGGATGATAGGAGTTTAAACGGTCAGATGTATACAAAGCGTGTAGCGTGTTGCCTGGCACATGGTAGGAGCTCTCTTTGTGTTGGCAGCTGAAGTCCAGTGTTGTTCCTCCTCTGCACCCTGCATTCTAGCTTTAGCATATGTTCACCATGAAGATTTGGCCTCTCGGGTGGGTCATGGCACATTTGTATGCACACCTGATTCGGGGGAATAGACTTCTTTTCACTCAGAGGTGTGGATGTTATCTGGCACTTTTCCCCTGGACCAAATATGGGGAAATGTGAGTAAATTTGAGTGAGAAAAATTGCATCATAAGAAGCAAAAATAAATAAATAAAATCTCTGAAACTACAGGATAGAGTAACTATATATTGAGAAAGATGGAAATCATTTCAGTGAAACTCAACAAAGAGGGACTACCCCGAAAGAATTTTTAAGGAATACTAAGGTAAAGGGCCTTACAATACAAGCTTGACTTTGGATAATAGCATGGGTATTCCACCATCGTGAAAAGAATCACTGTCTGCTTAAGAGCTCGGTCTGATATTCACACAAAATATCTTCTTACTATTTTTCTTTGTAACTTCCTCTGGCTTATACTAATGATTGGTATTTTTACATGATACCATATTTAAGGCACCCTTCTCTTTGAGAATAAGAAACAGTAGAATTCACTAATCCTCTGAGAATTTCAAGTTTCAGGGCACATGTTATGGTTGATGTCTTACCTCAAAGTTAAAACACACCTCTTTCCTGTTGTCTAATAGAATCAAATAGAAAAGTCACACAGCCTCCCGTTATTTCAGGAATCTGCTGCCATTGTACACCTTGGGAATATTTTCCAATAGCAGAGCATCATAATGGCTTGTAAACTTAGAGCACTTATTTTTAGTAGGAGATGTTTGATACAAGCTGAAGATATCAGTCCCCCTTCCCCATTGCACTCTGTCTTATCCATCTGCATCATGAACAAACAAAAACCAGGGAAGCTGCTAGCAACGTGTAGTGAGGATGAGTCTGTGATGAGGTAGGAAGTAAACCATGCTCCACAGAGGCAGAGACCCCGTGGCCCGTCGCCTGGCACAGTGAGTCGTGGTAATCATCCACCAGGCACTCGGCTGTGCCACGTGCCAGTCTCAGCTGTTTCCTTGTGTGAGTTCATTTAATTCTCAAAACAGCCTGATCTAGTAAATACTGTTGTGATCCCCAGGTGAGTCAAAGAGAATTTTTGAAACTTGGCCTCCCTCAGTAGCTACCAAGCAATAAAACTGGATTCAGACACAGTCTCCAGTGTGTGGATGCTTCACATACTCTTTCCAGCCTTTTCATACAGTTAATGTGCCACTAAATGTTGAAACAAGAAGAAACAGAACAGTGAATCAAGAGAGGGAGGAAGAAGATGAGGAAACTGAACTGAGAGATGGTTGCTAGCTCTAGGACCATCGGCTGGTAAAGTGCATTTGAGAGAAGCTCAGGTCTCCTGATACTAAACCTGATACTCTTCCTGCTCTAACTCTAATGCTCTCAGTGAAGTGAAATTGCTGACCCATTCCTCTCTAATTCTGCCCTAAGACTCTCAATAAAAAAAGTAAACAGCTTATTCAAGATGGCCAGACACATACCTATGTACATATATCCATGCATTTACATATATATGCACAAACACGTTTGTACACACATACATATTTAAAATGTGGAAAATGCTGAAACACACACAACAAATCAAACATCACCCAAAATGCCACCAATTTAAAAGAATGATAAAAAGAAGTTAAATGTCTCTCTTTACCTAAGCAATCATCTCCCTCAAAGGTAAAAGCTTTAATGAAGGTTTGATATCTATGTTTATTAACTTTTCCTTTCTGTGTGTGTGTGTATATGTATACACATGCATAAACACTTAAATTTTTAGTGAAAATAGGTTATATATAATATATAAACATTTTATATGTACCTTATTTTTTATGGTGGCAGAGTATTCCACTGTGTGGCTATGTTGTAATGTTTTAAATTGTGTTTTTAGAACATCTAGTATGTTACAGGATTGCTTTCTAAGTGTTTGGTAATCATAGCCATTTCCTCCAGTGATATCCAGGTCAACTGTAAGTGCACTAAAGGCTAGAGGGACAGCAGATACGTGTGCCAGTAAATGTGCCTGTTAAGCATGACTATAAATTCCTATGAAGTGATGAAAAAAGGCAAGACATGGGGAAACTGTTAAACAGTTTCAGATTTTAAAAGGTAATTATAGTCAATCTTTTGTGGTGACTGAGTAAAATTGTGATAACTGATGAAAAATAGACTTTAATCACAATTTTAATATATGCCTTTGTTCCTTAGGTTTAGAACTTCAGTTGATTTGGCTAAAAAAATTAAGTTCAATATTCAAATGCCCTTATTTTTTCCCCAAATAAAATGAAATCCTGTTGCAGCACAGATATGAGATCTTTGTCGCTAATTTACCCGAAATTTGTATCTTTCAATTTGTTCCACTTTCCTTGCTATTTTCACAATTAGAGAAAGAAGTTTGCCATCGATAAGGTGAAATAAATCATTTCTCCCTTGTTTTCATGTTTCTCCATTGTTTACATGTCTTGAGTAAGGCAGTTCTACAATTGATTTGGTTCATTTAACTTTTAAGTTTTTTGAAACTGGTCAACAAGTGATGCTTTCTGTCTAGTGACTTCAGATGGAAGCAATAGAACCTGGGGAAGGAGCACAGTCTGTCGGCAAGAAGAATTTGAAGATGTAAAGAGGAATTGTAAGAAAAAGGGTTGTACCTGGGGACCGAATTCTATTCCAATGAAAGAAAGAACTGATTGCAGAGAAAGGTGAGTGACATCTGGCAGTATTCCTGTGTACACAGTGACGAACAGCAGTGCCTTTTAAAATAGTGCATTGGCACTGTGTAATTTAGAAAGCAATCAGAATAATATATAAAGATGCCAGAATATTAGTTTAATTTCTGGGATCAGCTTACCATACTAAGTTAATTTTAGTTAAGCAGTTAAAAACCTTCTCTGATGTATTTTCTGTCTCATTTTTTAAAGTTTTATTTGTACTGTCATCGCTCTTCAAAACATAGGATACAAATGTGAAGTGTGTTCTCTTTAGTACTTAAAAATATTGTTGGCATGTATCTGCCAAAACTTAATGTTTTGTGGTGCTATTATATCACAAGTAACATCTTTCTCTTGTAGAATAAGACCTCTCTCAGATGGCAACAGTCCTTGGTCAACTCTCTTAATAAAAAATCAGAAAACCATGCCATTGGCTTCATTATTTGTGGACCAGCCAGGTACATATACTTCAGGAAATAAAATATGTTTGAGTTAGACTTAGCATCTGAATGTTCCAGAAGCTTTGCTACAATAATCTTCTGTGGTCATTTAAGTAGCATAGGAGAGGTTAGCAAATACAGTTGACCCTTGAAAAACATGGGTTTAGGGGTGTTGACTCCCAGCACTGTGCAGTCAGATATCCTCATATAACTTTTGACTCCCCAAACATCTATTAATAGCCTAGGGTTAGCTGGAAGCCTTTACTGATAACATAAACTGTCAATTCACACATATTTTATACACATTCTGTATTTTTACAGTAAGCTAGAGAAAATATATTTTCAAATTGTTGCTGTCTCCAAAATTTTTTCCAATATATTTATTGAAAAGAAATCCACATACAAGTGGGCCTGAGCAGTTCACACCCATGTTGTTCAGGGGTCTTCTGTCCTAGCACTGCTTGTACCTATACCTAAGTGCAAATGTAATTTCCCATCCTTAAGTCTTTGTGGCAAAAGGTCATTAGGCTCTACATTGTTAATTGGGAATTTGTAACTCCTATTCTTTACCAGAAAAATTAGTATCATAGTTAATTATATAGAGCCAAATAAATTTAATACAGGTGATAGAAAATATGAAAATACAAATTCTACTGAGATTAAAGAGTGGGCGTCTAGATATATTACTACCTGTTGATGAAATCTTGTCAAGTAGGTTATCTGTGGAAAACTACTGCTTGGAGTATTACATTGGAATCTCTAATTTAAATGAATCAGTTATTTTCATTATTCAGTATTCCTACTCAATATTCAGACATAAAAGGTTGAAGAAATATGAAATTTGTTGAAAAACTTCAAATTTTATTATCATCAGAGAAAGGAAATTATACTTGACAACGTAAGTCTTTATACTTCACAATTTAAGATAGATATTCGATCTTGTGGCCAAGCACAGTGTAAATTTCTTGAATTATCAGTCCTATGCTCAATTTTATAAATGTCTGTCACTTATTACCCATGTGTCAGTTTACTTCTGTATTGTCATGAAGATGTGGTTTCAGTATCAATATCTCCATGAACACATTGGGTGCACACAAGACAGGGCTCTGTAAATTCCTGGACAAATGCTGTCTCTTGTCAGATTCACTATTGTTTCCTGACTCTCACCTATAAAGGTAAGAGGTTCTCCTCTTACTACATACTATGATTTATCATCAGAGTTGGAGAACTAATGAAGAATAATTAATTGTAATAAAATTGTTATTCCCCTAGTATATTTTTTGTTATCTGTGACTGTCCAGATAGAGGGATTAATCAGGGAAGTCCTCCTGAGTTTTTATCCTTAATTCTTTTGTTCTTTCTTAGAATATTTTGATTCTGTTAATAACTCCTCCAAAGGACAGTTGGAGGAAGTAAAAGGATGTATTTGGTTGACATAGCACAGTATTCATTAAGTTAACTGTAGTTCACATAAAGAATTAATGAGCAGAAGGGTTATCTGTTTGTCCTGCCAGAAGGTCCCTCTCCCCGACTTAACTCTCTGGCCCAGCATTGATATCTCAGCTCAAATGTTTAGTGAAAACCTTTCCTGACCACCTGAGCTGAAGTAGTATCCCATCCTATCATTCCTCTGTCTCATTACCCATTTTTATTTGCTCACAGCTTTTATTGAAATTCTTATTTATCTGCATTGGCACTTATTTGTGTTCTCTGTCCCCCCTGAACTAGAGTGTCAACTCCATGAGGGCAAGGATTTTACCAGTTTTTTTCACCACTCTGCTCCCAATTCCTGCATGAAAGCAGGCATTCAACACCTGAATACTGAGTCCTAGCTGGACTGTTGGATCTTATATAGATACTGTTATATTCATCTTGGTTTGGGGCTACAAATGTTTGTCATCAGTCATAAGGGAAAGATTATGATGGATGGATCAGTGTCAGTACATGACCACTTCAGGGGGAAAGTGTGTGTTTTACTGATCAGTAAATGTGCATGTAAATACACACTAGGAAGTGCTCAGTATACTTTAAAATCTTTGAGTTTCACTTATCTGCAGCGCCCTCTTTTTTTGAAAAGCTGTGGATTGATAATTTGTTATTTATTATGGATACTATGCATTCATTTCAATAAAATATATCTCATGCCTACTCACTGTATAGAGAAGACCCTCAGAAGGTAAAGACAGATGGTCAGAAGCTGGCCATCTGCAGGTATGCGCACAACTGATTGTGATCTAAAAGTAAATGAAAGGAAGAACTGAAAGATGCTATAAGGGCTTCAGAGGAAGTGAGATTTCATGCAGGAAGTCAGGCAGCCACAAGCTGTATTCCTGTTAGGCAGTATTTTGAGAGTTTCATGAAGAATGGGAGTTTGCGGAAACAATATCAGAGAAAGGAGGACAGGGAAGGGAAGAGCATGGCCCTGTTGGGGGACAAGCAGCTGTCTGGCTTGTCTAGGTTATAGAGCACATTTTAGGTGTAGAAAGATGTGGTTCTGGAAAAATAATTGGAAGCTCAGTTGTGGAATAATCTTAAGGAGTTTGTAGTTTTAATCATTTGTTGCTACTAAACACCTAAGCGGTAAGAATTATAGCTTCCTCTTCAACTATAATGATTTGTTACCCTCTGTGACTGTAACCTCTTTGGAGAGTCTTCCTCTATTGCAGTGGCCCCCAGACTTTAGTAAGTCTCATTAAAACACAGACCTGTGGGCTCCATCCCTAGAATGTCTGATTCCATCATCCAGGGTGGCTCAAAAACTCCCATTTCTACAAGTTTCCAGGTAACACAGGTGCTCCTGACCCAGGCAGCATGGTTTGAGAACTGCAGATCTATGGCTTGGCAGTTCTTCACTTGGAGGTGAGAGGTGAGCTGTAGATATTGGAGTCTGGCACGTTTATTTAGATGAGGATTTTTGCTTGACATAATACAGTGTCTGTGTTTATATGTGTGTGTTTCTGTATCTTGATGGTGTTTGTTTCTACCATAGTTTTATTTTCCATGCCAATGAAGATCCATTTCCTTAAGGGTAGGAAACAGGTGATTTGCCCACCAGTCTGTCTGCATGGAACTTTGAGTGGTAGCCTCTGGGCTCCCTTCCCTAGGGTCCTCCTGAACAGACCATTTGCTGAACTTAAAAGGACTCCATGTGTTGTAATTGAGAATGTATTAGATTTTAGCTTTATTTTACAGCAAAAACGATTTTTACTCTAAAATGGTACTACCATCCATGTTATACCTTTATTCAGGTGCTTGTGAAGAACCAAAACTTCCTCCAGATGGTTTAGAACACAGAAAACCAAAGCAAATGAAATTACCTAGTCAGGCCCACGTGGATCCGCCTCTCTGGAGAGAGGGCCCACGGGAGAGTCCAGTGGAGCCTGAAGGCTGGGCAGAGGGGTCCTGGGGGAGCCCTGCCGCGAGTGCCACTCGGGGGACCCCCACAGATAGTCTGAGCAGATCGCCCCAGAGGAAGAAAACTGAGGCCGCGCTGTTTGGCTGCATTGCGCTGCTGGCGTCAGTGGCGCTCGGCCTGGACATCCGAGAACTGAGCAGAGCACCAGCTGCCGATGAACTGTTGTCCAGGGAGGACAGAAAGAAACGTGAGGGCATCTTCCAGCGCGCTGCCAAATCCCACAGCAGCACCAGCCCTGCCGCGGGGCCCACCATGGGAGAGGGGCCGGGCAGCCCCACCATGCTCCTGCTGGGCGCCCCAATCCCCCTGAACGTGCTGCCCTCCGCCAAGGGTGGGCTACCCGCTCGCTGCGGGGACTCCCTTGAGGGCAGTGCACACTTCAGTTGCGACCCCGAGAAGCCAGCTGCTGGTGGGGACAGCCGTGGTGAGACAAGCTCCAGGCCAGCACTGGGAACCGACTGGAGGGCGGCGAAAGCACCATCGCCCCTGCGCTCGGGCCAGCCTTGTTGTACTTGCTCTGCAGACGGAGCCGTGCCTTGCAGACCCACTGTGGTTGAGGGCAGCACCCTTCGTCCAAGTAGGTTCCTTCCCTGGGTGAGAGGGCAGAGCCCCACCGTGCAGATTAGAATGCAGAATTGTGTGGCTAGCGGGTTCTATCTTTTCCCCGTTATTAACTGTTTGTTTACACAGGTCTTTGGCTTTTACCCTACTCTCCTATGGGACTTAACGTTTGGGTTCTGGGTAACGGGAGCTTAAATATATAATAACACTCTATAACAGAGGTTGTGGAGAGTCACCACCCCTTCAAGCCCTTCGTGACGGGGAAGACCAGCCACTTGCCCAGACGTGAGACGTAGTTAGTGGAGGGGGGAGGGGGAGGTGCTGCAATTGAAACTGGTCTTCTCACCACCCCTGTGACACTTTGTGTTCCTCATCACTGGGCTTCACTGCTCAGCTTGTGTTAAGATTGAATTTAGCAGGTGTCAAAATCAACTGGCATACGAGTTGCTGTACGGTTGAGTATTCTTTTGAATGTGTAGACAATTACAACTAGCTCAGGTACATGTCAGGAACACTGAGATTATGTTTATGAAAATTACTTTTTAGATTATAAGATATTAGGCTAGGATTGGTTCTAAAGAATATTAAAACTGGTATCAGGAGAAAAGATGGCTGTGTGAGTGGTGTGGCAAAAATCTCCCAAAACCCAAAATCTTTTGAAAATAGAGCAAATACAACTATTCCTAAAAGAGTGACCAGAAGTAACAGTACACCAACCAGTCTACATCTAGAAGAAGTCAACATCTCACAGAAAAGGGTAAGGTAAAAAGCTGTGATGCAGCGGGACCTGAGCACTCCCCCCACCCCAGCTCACCAGTGGGAGGAAAAGAATCAGAGCAGGGAGGGAGTGGAAGCACAGAACTACTAAATACCCATCCCTAGAAATCTACCTCGGGAGCACAGACCCACATTGCATGGTGCTCTGGAGATTAGAGGGGCTGAAAAGCAAAGTTTGAGACTAAGACCATGAACAGTTTCCCACAAATGGCTTCCCTGGGACAAAAGAAAAGCACTTTAAAGGACTTCTCAACAGTCAGAGGGCTGCTAAAGGGGCAAGGGTTGAAGAGAAGGAACAGGTGGACAAAATTGTCCTGGCACACTCAGCCCAGCAGGCTGGGAGCTTTCAGGAGCTTCAGGCGCCCTATCCCCCAGATGGCAATGCAGCCCCGAGGTCCCTCACCATGATAAGCAGCCTGCTACTCTTTCCTCCCTGCCAGCACCTATGCAAAAACCAGCTGTCCCTTCCATTGCTACAGACCAGCCGGAGGATAGCCCCAACTACAGCAACTACACAGTTTAAGGCAGAGGCTTCTCCCTGCGCATTGCTAATTGGCCCGGACCCAGAGGTGGCTCCCTGGGCTGCGGTTGACCGGCACAGACAACGGAGACGGGCACTGCCTAATCACATGAATGGGCATTCTAATCACACTGACTTACCTGAAAACCCTGCCATCACCCTAGGCCATCCCAAGGGCCACTCTACCCACAGCAGTTTAGGGGATTAACCCAGAGGCTGCCCCCTGTGCGCGGTTAACTGACACAGACAGTGGAGACAGGCATGGTGACTGGCAAGCAGGAAGGGACTTTGTCCTCCCAGTGGACACTTGCACCACTTGCTGGCGACCACTCCCATCGCTCCAGGACTATGAAAAGGCAGAAGAACCTTGTTCAATCCAAAATCCTTCAAATACCAGAAAGAGGGCTTGGTGAGACTGAAATCACCAATCTTCGTGAATAAAAATTCAAAATACAAGTCATAAGTATGCTAATGGAGCTACAGAAAAATATACAAGAGCTAAGGGATGAATTCAGGAGGGAGATAACTGAAATGAACAAACAGTGGAAGGATTTACGAGCAGATTAGGTGAGGTAAAGTAGACATTGAATGGAATAGGAATCAGAGAACAGAAATACAGAGAAGCTGAGGCAGAGGGAAAAAGGATCTCTAGGAATGAAAGAATATTAAGAGAAGTGTGTCACCAATCCAAACGGAACAATATTCGCATTACAGGGGCACCAGAAGATGAAAAGAGAGAAAAGGGGATAGAAAGTGTCTTTGAAGATGTAATTGCTGAACAGTTCCCTAATCTGGGGAAGGAAATAGTCTCTCATGCCATGAAAGTCCACAAATCTTCAAACACAAGGGACCCAAGGAGGACAACACCAAGATACATAATTAAAATGGCAAAGATCAAGGACAAGGACAAGAGTATTAAAAGCAGCCAGAGAGAGATAAAAGATCACCTAAAAAGGAAAACCCATTGGCTATCATCAGACTTCTCAGCAGAAACCTTACAGGCCAGAAGGGAGTGGCATGATATATTTGAAATGAATCAGAAGGGCTTATAATCAAGAATACTCCACCCAGCAAGATTATCATTTAAATTTGAAACAGGGATTAAACAATTCCCAGATAAGCAAAAGTTGAGAGACTTTACCTCCCACAAAACATCTCTACAGTGTATTTTAAAGGAATGGCTCTATATGTGTGCCTAAGGGACATGTGCCTAAGACTAAATAGTTGTCACTGAGAAAATAAAACCACAGCAAAGGAAGTAGACCAACTAAATGCTAACCAAATACAAAATTAAATCAGCTACCCACAAAGTCAGTCGAGCGATACAGAAAGAATATAGAATAAGGCACCTAACATATAAAGAGTGGAGGAGGAAGAAAAAGAAGGCAGAGAAAAAACAATCATCAGACTGTGTGTATAATAGCGTAATAACTGAGTTAAGATAGACTGCTAGATATTAAGCTGCCCTCGAACCTTTGGTAATGATGAATCCAAAGCCTGCAATGGCAATAAGTACATATCTATCGATAATCACTCTAAATGTAAATGGACTGAATGCACCAATCAAAAGACATAGAGTTACAGAGTGGATAGAAAAGCAAGACCCATCTTTATGCTGTCTAGAAGAGACTCACTTCAAACCCAAAGACATACACAGACTAAAAGTGAAGGGATAGAGAAAGATATTTCATGCAAACAATAGGGAGAAAAAGCAGGTGTTGCAGTACTTGTATCAGACAAAATAGATTTCAAAACAAAGTCACAAGAAACAAAGAAGGACATTACATAACGATAAAAGGGTCAGTCCAACAAGAGGATATAACCATTATATATATCTATACACCCAACACAGGAGCACCTACATATGTGAAACAAATACTAACAGAAAGGGGGAAATAGAATTCAATGCATTCATTTTAGGAGACTTCAATACTCCACTCATTCCAAAGGACAGATAAACCAGGCAGAAAATAACTAAGGAGACAGTCACTGAACAACATATTAGAACACATGGACCTAAGAGACATCTGTAGAACACTCCACTCAAAAGCAGCAGGATACACATTCTTCTCAAGTGCACATGCAACATTTTCTAGAATAGACCACATACTAGGCCACAAAAAGAGCCTCAGTAAACTCAAAAAGATTGAAATTGTACCAACCAACCTCTCAGATCACAAAGGTATGGAACAAGAAATAAATTGTACAAAGAAAACAAAAAGGCTCACAAACACATGTTGGCTTAACAACATGCTCCTAAATAATCAATGGATCCATGACAAATTAAAACAGAGATCAAACAATATATGGAGACAAATGAAATTAACAACACAATGCCCCAACTTTTGTGGGACGCAGCGAAAGCAGTTCTAAGAGGAAAGTATATAGCAACCCAGGCCTATTTAAAGAAGGAAGAACAATCCCAAATGAACAGTCTAAATTCACTAATAATGAAACTGGAAAAAGAACAAATGAGGCCCAAAGTCAGCAGAAGGAGGGACATAATAAAGATCAGAGAAGAAGTAAATAAACTGAGAAGAATAAAACAATAGAAAAAATAATGAAACCAAGAGCTGGTTCTTTGAGAAAATAAACAGAATAGATAAACCCCTAGCCAGACTTATTAAGAAAAAAAGAGAATCTACACATATAAAGACAATTGGAAACAAGAAAAGAAAAATCACTGTGTACACCACAGAAATAAAAAGAATTATTAGAGAATACTATGAAAAATTATATGCTAACAAACTGAATAACCTAGAAGAAATGGACAACTTCCTAGAAAAATATAACCTTCCAAGACTGACCCAGGAAGAAACAGAAAATCTGAACAGACCAATTACCAGCAAAAGAAATCAATTGGTAATCAAAAAACTACCCAGACACAAAACTACCAGACCAGATGGCTTCACTGCTGAATTTTATCAGACAGAGAAGACATAATACCCATTCTCCTTAAAGTTTTTAAGAAAATAGGAGAGGAGGGAATACTTCCAAACTCATTCTATGAAGCAAGCATCACTCATATACCAAAAGCAAGCAAAGGCACCACAAAAAAAGAAAACTGCAGACCAATATCTCTGATGAACATAGGTGCAAAAATACTCAACAAAATATCAGTAGACCAAATTAAGAAATAAATCAAGATGATCATACATCATGATCAATTGATATTTATCCAGGGATGCAAGGATGGTACAACATTAAAAATCCATCAACATCGTCCACTACATCAATAAAACGAAGGACAAAAACCACATGATCATCTCCATAGATGCTGAAAAAGCATTTGACAAAATTCAACATCTATTCAGGATAAAACCTCTCAACAAGATGGGTATAGAGGGCAAGTACCTCAACATAATAAAGGCCATATATGACAAACCCACAGCCAACATCATACTTAACAGCGAAAAGCTGAAAGCTTTTCCTTTAGGATTGGGAACAAGAGAGGGATGCCCACTCTCCCCAATGTTATTCAACATAGTACTGGAGGTCCTAGCCATGGCAATCAGACAAAACAAAGAAATACAAGGCATCCAGATTGGTAGAGAAGAAGTCAAACTGTCGCTATTTGCAGATTACATGATATTACATAAAAAACCCTAAAGACTCCACTCCAAAACTACTAGAAGTAATATGTGAATTCAGCAAAGTTGCAGGATACAAAGTTAGTACACAGAAATCTGTTGCATTCCTATACCCCAATGATGAACTAGCAGAAAGAAATCAGGAAAACAATTCCATTCACAATCGCATCAAAAAGAGTAAAATACCTAGGAATAAACCTAACCAAGGTAGTGAAAGACCTATACCCTGAAAACTACAAGACACTCTTAAGAGAAATTAAAGAGGACACTAATAAATGGAAATTCATCCCATGCTCTTGGGTAGGAAGAGTTAATATTGTCAAAATGGCCATCCTGCCTAAAGCAATCTATAGATTCAATGCAATCACTATCAAAATACCAACAGTATTCTTCAACGAACTGGAACACATAGTTCTAAAATTCATATGGAACCACAAAAGACCCCGAATAGCCAAAGCAATCCTGAGAAGGAAGAATAAAGCAGGGGTTATCTCGCTTCCCAATTTCAAACTCTACTACAAAGCCACAATAATCAAGATAATTTGGTACTGGCACAAGAACAAAACCATAGACCAGTAGAACAGAATAGGGAGTCCAGATATTAACCCAAGCATATATGGTCAATTAATATATTAATATATGATAAAGGAACCATGGATATACATGGGGAAATGACAGCCTCTTCAACAGCTGAAGTTGGCAAAAGTGAACAGCTACATGTAAGAGAATGAAACTGGATTACTTCTAACTCCATACATAAGAGTAAACTCGAAATGGATCAAAGCCCTGAATGTAAGGAATGAAACCTTAAAACTCTTAGAAGAAAACATAAGCAAAACTCTCTTGAATATAAACATAAGCAACTTTTTCATGAATATGTCTCCCTGGGCAAGGAGACATGTTCATGAAAAAGTTGCCTATGTTCCATATGAATTTTAGAACAAAAGCAAAAATGAACAAGTGGGACTATATCAAACTAAAAAGCTTCTGTACAGCAAAGGACACAATCAGTAGAACAAAAAGGCATCCTACAGTATGGGAGAATATATTCATAAATGACCTATCCAATAAGGGGTTGACATCCAAAATATATAAAGACCTCATGCGAGTCAACAAGCAAAAAGCAAATAACGCGATTAAAAATTGGGCAGAGGATCTGAACAGACACTTCTCCAAAGAAGAAATTCAGATGGCCAACTGGCATATGAAAAGATGCTCCACATCGCTAATCATCAGGGAAATGCAAATTAAAACCAGTGAGGTATCATCTCACACCAGTTAGGATGGCCAACATCCAAAAGACAAACAAGAACAAATGCTGGAAAAGATGTGGAGAAAGGGGAACCTTCTACACTGCTGGTGGGAATGTAAATTAGTTCAACCTTTGTGGAAAGCAGTATGGAGGTTCCTCAAAAATCTCAAAATAGAAATACTATTTGACCCAGGAGTTCCACTCCTAGGAATATACCCTAAGAATGCAGGATCCCAGATTCAAAAAGACATATGCAACCCTATGTTTATTGCAGCACTATTTACAATAGCCAAGAAATGGAAGCAACCTAAGTGTCCATCAGTAGATGAATGGATAAAGAAGGGGTGGTACCTATACACAATGGAATATTATTCAGCCATAAGAAGAAAACAAATCCTACCATTTGCAACAACATGGATGGAGCTATAGGGTATTATGATCAGTGAAATAAGCCAGGCAGAGAAAGACAAGTACCACATGATTTCACTCATATGTGGAGTATAAGAACAAAGAAAAAAGTGAAGGAACAAAACAGCAGCAGACTCACAGTGCCCAAGAATGGACTAATAGTTACCAAAGGGAAAGGGACTAGGGAGGGACAAGGGTATTAAGGGGCATTATGATTAGCACACATAATGTAGGGGGGGCACGGGGAAGGAAATATAGCACAGAGAAGACAAGTAGTGACTCTATAGCATCTTACTGTGCTGATGGACAGTGATGGGGTATTTTGGCGGGTACTTGATAATGGTGAGAATCTAGTAACCACAGTGTTTTTCATGTGATTATATATCAATGATAACCTTAATAAAAAAATATTAAAACTGGTTTCATTCTCTTTATCTTTTCACCTACCTGCACTTTAAGTGCAATGTCTAGATACGATATTTTTCATTGTTCATTGTCTTTAGATAAATTGGTTTATTGCTGTTTTGTAGTGCAAGAAAATATTAGAATATGTAGTTGCACAAGGGGAAATCCTAGCACAAGAATCCCATGAGAAACCATCCTTTTTTCTCTTAATTAAAAGCCAATAATTATGTGCTAGAGTGGTAACAAGTCAGTTCTTCAGAACAAAAAAGAGGGAAACATGTAAAAACCTAACTGCTTTCCCATTTTCATTAATTTTTTTAACTCATAATCTAGACATGAAGGGTAAGCATATATACCATCATTTAAAAAATTCTCAACTTTCTTCCAGCCTGATATATTTTGAAATCCATCTTGTTTATGAAACAGTTAAAATGATCATTGATCTAAGTACTGCAGTGATGATGTAGCTGTCTACAGTTTCCATAGGTTGAAGCACTCTTGCAACCACGAAGTGCTTGTTCATGAATAAACAAACATCGTGTCCTAATAACTTAAAAAGGTTTGTGCATGGGTGTTTCTGTTGAAGCTCACTTTAACGTGCGTACTTGGTTCAACTGTCATCCGAGTTCTTTTTCTTGATACTCAGTGTGTAGAAGTCACGGTGTTTCTAATTGCACACTGTCTTTGCTTTCTTTAGCTGGTGCACCTATGGTCTCAGCCACTGGAGCCTCTGACATGCTGCCGGAGCAGATTTGCGGGATTCCCCACTCCCCACCTGGTCCTCACAGTCACCTGCCACGTGAGGTCCTGCCTGAGACCCCCAGAGCTGTGCTCCTGCCCCAGCCTCCTGCCCTGAAAAGCCGTGTAGAGCCCCCACATGCCTTCCCTCAGAGAACAGAATCCCAGCCCACAGAGGCCAGCCCCACAGTGTATGGTCTGGGGCCCATGCCTCCCTGTTCCCTTTGTGCCATGGAGAGAATTAAACCCCGTGTGCCTTTCTTACTGGATGCTGACGTGGCAGACCAGAGTGGGGACTGCACGCTGCCTTTGTGCAGGATAAAGAGCAGAGCTGGAGGACCATCTATACGTGAAGTGGGGAGAGAATTTATGTCCTAGGTGCCTTCTGCTGTTGAAGCAGTTTTGTTTTTTTTAAGATGAACAAAGTAAAATAATGTGTCTGTCTTTGAATTGTTTAATGCTGCTGTGTTTTCAAAAGCTGTGGCCATGTTGCTAAAATAGTAATGGGTGTCTAGCCTCAAGAAATGTGTGGGATTGCTGTTAGCTGCCTATCATTTTTCCCACTGCATTCCTACCTAATACCTTGAAGTACATACACTTGTAAAACCAGAAATCTCTAGCAACGTACAACTGGGCTGGGTAGAGTCACCTTAAGCACAGTGCCGATGCTCTGTATGCTCTCACGTCACCCTTGTCGGCCACACCCAGGCCATAACGAGCACTGCCCGCCCCCCCCACCCCCATCCTCTGTCTCCTTCCTTCTTCATTTCTTTTTATTATTTATGTGACTAAAAACCAGAAATGATGTGGTGATATCAGGAAATAAAGGTGTCTATTTAAAAGAAGAAAATTGATGACTAGAATAGATGGGAATTCTACTTTAACTACCTAAACTCAGCAGGAGGCTTATAATGAATAAATATGCCCAGTTCTCACCTAAATTATGCAATATTTCTCTCTTTGAGGAAATTTTACTGAATGTAACTTGTGAAAGTTTTACTGAATGTAAGTTGTAAAAATTTTATCCAGTGGCGCTCCAAAATAGATTTTTAAAATACAGTTGTCATTTGTCCAACACCATATTGTGAACTCTGAGATGCCAGTTTGGAGGTTCTTCCTATTGAAGGGCTTCATCAGTGGCCATTTATTTGGAATCCAGAAGTAGTAGAGTTTCATTTTATAGAAATCTTCATTCTGTAGATTTTTCATTCTGTAGGAGAATGTTTAATAAATGACACATCTATCATGTATTGTATACTTGTCATTGGATTTTATTTTGCTCTCTTTAAATGCATAATTATCCTAATCCCAAATACAGTAAGAGAGAAACACTGTCAAGTCAAGAAACAGCAGCACTATTTGAATTGAAGTATTTTGTAGTTATTTCACATTTCAGTTAATTGTGGACAAATGTTAACATCTGGAGATAAGCTGATATGGTAGGAAGGACAAAATATTATAAATTATTTTCAGATATGATATATAATACAAATAGAGTACTGAATTCTTAAACCATCCAGGAACTTGATAAATTTGCCTGGGTTTCTATTGTTAAATATATTATGCTTCCCGCTGTCACTAGAATATGGTTATTCAAATGACAAACAATAAGCATTTTTAAATTTGCAAACCATAAAAAACTAAACTTCAAACATTACTTGAGATTTCATTTAAAGTTTTACCTTGGTTAAGGTTTTCTGTGTAATTGAAATGTCAGCAATTCAAATTAAGTCAGGTGTGATGAAATATCTACCTAGAGTTGAAGAAAGGAAAATTGTATTATTTGGCCATTTTGGAACATCTCAGTCACCCAGCAGGTATGCCCCTGCCAGTGGTGAACGGCATGAGAGGATTATATTAACATAAGTGCCTTTTGCCGTAATGATAACCATCTTGTGCTTTTCGATTCTTGCAGCAGAATCTCAGGTACTTAACAATATTTTGTTATATTATTGTCCATTCTATGATTTGGCTTTGATTTTGGGTGGTTGTTTGATTATGTAATTGAGATTTGGTTTCCTCAAAATGTTACTGCATTTGAAACTATGGTTGGTTCCTTTGGATTCAGTCATTTGGGGGCATATAACTTCCAACCAAAAGCAAAGGACACACATGCCTAAAATAATTCATGAATGAAGCACAAAAACTATGTTCTCCATTTTGCTTCTACCAAAATTGTGTGTGTGTCTGTGAGGGGTTGGGGGTAGTGGGAGGTGTTCTTGCCCTCTCCTTTGTCCCTGCTCCTCTTTAGCTTTATTTTAGCCAGCTGTATCTTATAATGATTTTTGAGATGAAGCTTTTTAATAAAACCTAATTGTGATACAAGGATTCATCTCACCTATTACTGCAGATAGTTTATTTTTTTGCTGAGATCTGTTGTACATTTGCAATTTTCTGCATATGAGTGTACTTAGCAGCATCTAGTTATTTATTTTCATTTAAACTTAATAGCTCACTGAAAGATAAATTAAGCTGATTGCTATTAGTCAACAATTGAGGTGCTCCCACTGCAGAGATTTAAGGCCTGAGCCTGACATGCTGTATTATGAAGCCTTGTGACTGAAAATGTTTACATATGTTGTCTATTTTTTGAATAAACTTTTTTTTATAGCTAGTCTATTTGCTCAGTGGCTTTGATCTACTCTGATGATTGTGACTATAGTTTGTAATGGTTTATTTTGTATTTGATAAGGAAAAGTACATTAATAAAAATTGATGCTTAATAAACCAGGTATTTAACCTGTTAAATTCATTAAACTGAAGATCATTAAATGATTCATGGGATTAAATACTTTTTGAAAAAGTACAATAAAACATTTTATTTAAAATGTTGCTTGGTTTACATATGCATTGAGAAGTTGCATTTCATTGTGAGAATTTTCAAGTCCAGAAGACACACTTCTGCAGCATGGAATTAGTATGTTAACTAAGTCTCAAGTCAATTCTACAAGAATGTATTATGAGGCATGTTAATTATACACATTTTTAAGTCAGAAGAATTTAAAAACCACCAAACATCTGGTCATTCTTATTAAGTGATAAAGGCTTGGGTGAATTAAAAAAACAGACCCAAGCATCACTATACCATATGAGCAGGAGGGAAATTTAACATCCACTCTATATCTGCTAAGTGTTAAGGATCTTCCTAAGTGCCTAAATAGGACTCCTCCTGTAGTTATCTTTAATAAAATTTGAGATAAGTAGTGGTATCCCCATTTCATTAGATATGCAATAGAGAAGGGTTTGGTAAATTTCCTAAACCCAGCCCGTGTGTAATGACTACAGTCTACTTGTTCATACCTGTGGTAACTATGCACATAGTATAGAAAATGAAGACATCTGAAGTGTGAGCTTGTAAAATGGAATCCAAAGCTAACAGTTTTTCGTTCATCAAAATGTTCATAAGTCTAGAAATGTCTGAGTACTTAAAAGCAAAGCTAACAGTGGTTAATACAGTAGGATACTTACTCAGTAAATGCAAAGTAAAATAGAAAGTACTGAAACATGCATATATGTTAGGTCAACTCAGAAGAGGGTAGTCTTTTCAATGGGTTTATAAACAGTGAAATTATTTAAGAACTGCAATAAAAATATAAACTAATTGAGCTTAGGCAGGTACCTGTAGACATACTCTTTACTTCTGAAAAGTAACAGTGAAAAGTGAAGCCTTTTATGAATAAAACAGTGTAATAGGTACCATACAGTGAAGCAAAAATTAGCAACTTTTTGCAGCCAAGCAAAATCAGTACGTTGAATTAAGAAGTTTCCGTATGCTGACAAACTCACTGAGTATCTACAGTGATAAGCACTGTGAAAGAAGGGACTTAGTGGTGAGCAAGAGAGATACCTGTGTGCCTTGCCTGCATGGTTCTTAAGATCTAGTAAGAAAGACATGAGTGAGAAACCAAGCAGGGCCAACTTCATGGGTGTGCACTTGTGCAGTCCCACAGGGACTGCTCTGAAGGTTCCTGAGCTTGATTTTAATACTTTTCTATAACCATCTTAAAATCCTTAATAGGGCCCCAACAATAATGTGGCCAAGTCTGACGACAAGTGAAATGAGTGTTACATAACAAAGGAAGGATAGTTGGCTGCTTGGTAATGCTGGAAGAGCTGATGTAATCTGGAGGATTCAGGGAAGGTGGCAGAGGAAGCCAGGGTCTCAGCCGCAGACTCACTAGCTTGTGGGAAGTTCTTGAGTCATTTTTCTCTTCTTGCTGTCTAGACTGTCACTTTATTTTTGGCTGTCAGCATTTCTACCATGGTGTATCCTGGTGTGGATCTCTTTGCATATATCCTTTTAAAGGTTCATTTAAATTCTCAGGTGTATAGATTAATGTTTTCAGTAAATTTTGGAGGTTTCCAGCCATAATTTCTTCAGATATTTTTTTCTGCTTCTCTTGATATTGTCATTACACATATGTTGGTGTATTAATGGTGTCCTACATTCTCTAACTCTATTCATTTTTATTCATTCTCTTTTTCAGATTACATAATCTATATTGATCTCTCTTCAAATTCATTTTTCAGTTAGAATCTTTTGAGACTTAAGTGACTTTTTCATTGTAGTTATTGTATTTTCAGTTCCATAATTTCCATTTGTTTTTTTAAATAATTTTTATTGATAATCTCTTTAATGAGTCATTGTCATCATACCTTCCTTTACTTCCTTAAGCATGTTTTCCTTTAGTTCATTGAATACTGTGGGTAAAATTGTAACATTTCCAGAATATCTCGCCTGGCTTTGGTGCATTTGCATATCCTCAGGGATGGAGAGAAGTTCATCCCCAAGTCAGTGAGTAATTACCTGGGCAATGAGGGCTTGTCTGAACCCAAGAGGTTAAGGGGAAGGGCTGGTTTGCTTGCTGGCTTGCTTCCTTCCGGAGCAGGGGAGAGAGACAGCACTGGACTACAGTTTGTAAGCAATAAATGGGTTTTAAACTTTATTTCTCCCTTTGACTGATTTTGGTTTTTAGAAAGGTATTATGCTCTGGGATTTCCTCTCCCCGGACTTACAAATATATAACAGCAATTTTGAAGTCTTTGTTAAGTCTGAAATCTGGGCCCTTTCACAGGCCATTTCCTTTGGCTCATTTTTTCCCACAGTGTATGGGTCACACTTTCCTGTATCTTTCTATGTTTCTTTTTATTGTTGAAAACTGGACATTTTAGGTAACACTGTAGCAACGTGACTAAGGTTCTATCCACTGCCTTTCCAGCTATTGTTTTGGTTGTTGTTTCCTTGTTTGTTTAGTGATTTAGCTAGACTATTTTGGTGAAAATTCTTTCCCTCCAGAATGTGAACCCTGTGGTGTCACTCCTCAGAAGGTTCAGCTTTGCAGTTCACAGAGTCATTCTGGGGTGACACGGTTTTAGCACAGGTCACTTTACAGTCTGTTTCCCTAATTTCTCTGGTAAGCTGTCTGCCTCATTTGGTATGACACACAGCTGTCAGGCTCCAATAATTGCCCGCTGGTTGCTCTATTTTTTTTTCATATCATTAATCTACAGTTACATGAGCAACATTATGGTTACTAGACTCCCCCCATCATCAAGTCCCCACCACATACCCCATTACAGTCACTGTCCATCAGCGTAGTAAGATGCTATAGAATCACTACTTGTCTTCTCTGTGTTGTACAGCCCTCCCCTACCCCCCCGCACATTAGATCTGCTAATCATTATGCCATGTTTTTTCCCCTTATCCCTCCCTTCCCACCCACCCTCCCAGTCCCTTTCCCTTTGGTAACTGTTGGTCCATTCTTGGGTTCTGTGAGTCTGCTGCTGTTTTGTTCCTTCAGTTTTTTATTTGTTCTTATACTGCACAGATGAGTGAAATCATTTGGTACTTCTCTTCCTCCGCCAGGGTTATTTCACTGAGCATAATACTCTCTAGCTCCATCCATGTTGTTGCAAATGGTAGGATTTGTTTTCTTCTTATGGCTGTATAATATTCCATTGTGTATATGTACCACCTCTTCTTTATCCATTCATCTTCTGATGGACACTTAGGTTGCTTCCATTTCTTTCCTATTATAATCAGTGCTGCGATAAACATAGGGGTGCATATGTCTTTTTCAAACTGGGCTGCTAAATTCTTAGGGTAAATTCCTAAGAGTGGAATTCCTGGGTCAAATGGTATTTCTATTTTGAGTTCTTTGAGGAACCTCCATACTGCTTTCCACAAAGGTTGAACTAATTTACATTCCCACCAGCAGTGAAGGAGGGTTCGCCTTTCTCCACATCTTTGCCAGCATTTTTTGTTGTTTGTCTTTTGGATGGTGGCATCCTTACTGGTGTGAGGTGATATCTCATTGTGGTTTTAATTTGCATTTCTCTGATGATTAGCGATGTGGAGCATCTTTTCATGTGCCTGTTGGCCATCTGAATTTCTTCTTTGGACAAGTGTCTGTTCAGATCCTCTGCCCATTTTTTAATTGGATTATTTGCTTTTTGTTTGTTGAGGTGAGTGACCTCTTCATATGTTTTGGATATCAGCCATTTATTGGATATGTCATTTATGAATATATTCTCCCATACTGTAGGATTCCTTTTTGTTCTACTGATGATGTCCTTTGCTGTATAGAAACTTTTCAGCTTGATATAGTCCCACTTGTTCATTTTTGCTTTTGTTTCCCTTGCCTGGGAATATATGTTCATGAAGAAGTTGCTCATGTTTATGTCTGAGAGATTTTTGCCTATGTTTTTTCCTAAGAGTTTTATGGTTTCATGCTGTACATTCAGGTCTTTGACTCATTTTGAGTTTACTTTTGTGTATGGGGTTAGACAGTGATCCAATTTCACTCTCTTACATGTACCTGTCCAGTTTTGCCAACACTAGCTGTTGAACAGGCTGTCATTTCCCCATTGTATATCCATGGATCCTTAATTGTATATTAATTGACCATATATGTTTGGGTTAATATCAAGACTCCCTATTCTGTTCCACTGGTCTGTGGGTTTGTTCTTGTGCCAGTACCAAATTGTCTTGATTACTGTGGCTTTGTAGTAGAGCTTGAAGTTGGGAAGCGAGATTCCCCCCCGGCTTTATTCTTCCTTCTCAGGATTGCTTTGGCTATTTGGGTCTTTTGTAGTTCCATATGAATTTTAGAATTATTTGTTTTAGTTCGTTGAAGAATGCTGTTGGTAATTTGATAGGGATTGCATTGAATCTGTAGATTGCTTTAGGTAGTATAGCCATTTTGACAATATTTATTCTTCCTCGCCAAGAACATGGGATGAATTTCCATTTATTACAGTGTCCTCTTTAATTTCTCTTAGGAGTGTCTTGTAGTTTTCAGGGTATAGGTCTTTCACTTCCTTCGTTAGGTTTATTCCTAGGTCTTTTATTCTTTTTGATGCAATTGTGAATGGAATTGTTTTCCTGATTTCTCTTTCTGCTATTTCATCGTTAGTGTATAGAAATGCAACAGATTTCTATGTATTAATTTTGTATCATGAAACTTTGCTGAATTCAGATATTAGTTCTAGTAGTTTTGGCATGGAGTCTTTGGGTATTTTATGTACAATATCATGTAATCTGCAAATAGCAACACTTTGACTTCTTCTCTACCAATCCTGTATGCCTTGTATTTCTTTGTTTTGTCTAATTGCCGTGGCTAGGACTTCCAGTACTATGTTGAATAGAAGTGGGGAGAGTGGGCATCCCTCTCGTTACCAATCGTAAAAGAAAAGCTTTCAGCTTCTTGCTGTTAAGTATGGTGTTGGCTGTAGGTTTGTCATATATGGCCTTTATTATGTTGAGGTACGTGCCCTCTATACCCATTTTGTTGAGAGTTTTTATCATGAATGGATGTTGAATTTTGTTCAATGCTTTTCCAGCATCTATGGGGATGATCATGTGGTCTCTCTCCTTCTTTTTGTGATATGGTGGATGATGTTGATGGATTTTCAAATGTTGTACCATCCTTGTATCCCTGAGATGAATCCCACCTGATCATGGTGTATCATCCTCTTGATATATTTTTGAATTTGGTTTGCTAATATTTTGTTCACTATTTTTGCATCTATGTTCTTCAGGGATATTGGTGTGTAATTTTCTTTTTTTGTGGGGTCTTTGCCTGGTTTTGGTATTAGAATTATGCTGGCTTCATAGAATGAGTTTGGAAGTGTTCCCTCCTCTTCTATTTTTTGGAAAGCTTTAAGGACAATGGGTATTATGTCTTCTCTATATGTCTGGTAAAATTCAGTGGTGAATCCATCTGGGCTGGGGTTTTTTGATTACCTTTTTCTTGGGTAGTTTTTTGATTACAGATTGAATTTTGTTGCTGGTGATTGGTCTGTTCAGATTTTCTGTTTCTTCCTTGGTCAGTCTTGGAAGGTTGTATTTTTCTAGGAAGTTGTCCATTTCTTCCAGGTTATCTAGTTTGTTAGCCTGTAGATTTTCATAGTATTCTTTGTATTTCTGTGGTGTCCGTTGTGATTTTTCCTTTCTCATTTCTGTTTCTGTTTATGTGTGTAGGTTCTCTTTTTCTCTTAATAAGTCTGGCTAGGGGTTTATCTATTCTGTTTGTTTTCTGAAAGAACCAGTTCTTGGTTTCATTGATTTTTTTCTATTGTTTTATTTTTCTCAGTTTTATTTATTTCTTCTCTGCTCTTTATTATATCCCTCCCTCTGCTGACTTTGGGCCTCATTTGTTCTTCTTTTTCCAGTTTCAATAATTGTGAATTGAGATTGTTCATTTGGGATTGTTCTTCCTTCTTTAAATAGGCCTGGATTGCTATATATTTTCCTCTCAGAACTGCCTTTGCTACGTTCCCACAGAAGTTGGGGCTTTGTGCTGTTGTTGTCATTTGTCTCCATATATTGCTTGATCTCACTTTTAATTTGGTCATGGATCCATTGATTATTTAGGAGCATGTTGTTAAGCCTCCATGTGTTTGTGAGCCTTTTTGTTTTCTTTGTAGAATTTATTTCTAGTTTTATACCTTTGTGATCTGAGAGGTTGGTTGGTACAATTTCAATCTTTTTGAATTTATTGAGGCTCTTTTTGTGTCCTAGTATGTGGTCTATTCTGGAAAATGTTCCATGTGAACTTGAGAAGAATGTGTATCCTGCTGTTTTTGGGTGTAGAGTTCTGTAGATGTCTGTTAGGTCCATCTGTTCTAGTGTGTTGTTCAGTGCCTCTGTGTCCTTACTTATTTCCTGTCTGGTTGATCTGTCCTTTGGAGTGAATGGTGTGTTGAAGTCTCCTAAAGTGAATGCATTGCATTCTATTTCCTCCTTTAATTCTGTTAGTATTTGTTTCACATATGTCGGTGCTCCTGTGTTGGGTGCATATATATTTATAATGGTTATATCCTCTTGTTGGACTGCCCCTTTATCATTATGTAATGTCCTTCTTTATCTCTTGCTACTTTCTTTGTTTTGAAGTCTGTTTTGTCTGATACAAGTACTGCAACACCTGCTTTTTTCTCTTTGTTGTTTGCATGAAATATCTTGTTCCATCTCTTCACTTTTAGTCTGTGTATGTCTTGGGTTTGAGTTGAGTCTTTTGTAAGCAGCATATAGATATATCTTGCTTTCTTATTCATTCTATTATTCTATGTCTTTTGATTGGTGCATTCAGTCCATTTATATTTAGGGTGATTATCGATAGATATGTACTTATTGTCATTGCAGGCCTTGGATTCGTGGTTATCAAAGGTTCAAGGGTATCTTCTTTACTATCTAATCATCTAACTTAACTCTCTTATTACACTATTATAAGCACAGTCTGATGATTCTTTATTTTCTCTCCCTTCTTATTCTTCCTCCTCCATTCTTTATATGTTAGGTGTTTTATTCTGTACTCTTTTGTGTTTCTTTTGACTGCTTTTGTGAATAGTTGATTTTATTTTTTGCCTTTAGTTAGTATTTGGTTGGTCTGCTTTCTTTGCTGTAATTTTATTTTCTCTGGTGACATTTATTTAGCCTTAGGAGTGCTTCCATCTAGAGCAGTCCCTTTAAAATATCCTGTAGAGGTGGTTTGTGGGAGGCAAATTCCCTCAACTTTTGCTTGTCTGCATATTGTTTAATCCCTCCTTCAAATTTAAATGATAATCATGCTGGATACAGTATTCTTGGTTCAAGGCATTTCTGTTTCATTGCATTAAATATATCATGCCATAAGGTTTCTGTTGAGAAGTCTAATGATAGCCTGATGGGTTTTCCTTTGTAGGTGATCTTTTTTCTCTCTCTAGCTGCCTTTAATACTCTTTCCTTGTCTTGATCTTTGCCGTTTTAATTATTATATGTGTTTGTGTTGTCCTCCTTGGGTCCCTTGTGTTGGGAGATCTGTGGGCTTCCATGGTCTGAGAGACTATTTCCTTCCCAAGCTTGGGGAAGTTTTCAGCAATTATTTCTTCAAAGACACTTTCTATCCCTTTTACTCTCTCTTCTTCCTCTGGTACTCCTATAATGCGAATATTGTTCCGTTTGGATTGGTCACACAGTTCTCTTAATATTCTTTCATTCCTAGATATCCTTTTATGTCTTTCTGCCTCAGCTTCTTTGTATTCCTTTTCTCTGCTTTTTATTCCATTAACAGTCTCTTGCACCTTTTCCTGTCTGCTCTTAAGACCTTCAATCGATTGTTTCATTTCTGTTATCTTCCTCCAGACTTCATCCCTTAGCTCTTGCGTATTTCTCTGCAGGTCCATCAGCATGGTTATGACTTTTATTTTGTATTGTTTTTCAGGAAGGTTGATTATATCCGTCTCACCAGGCCCTCTTTCTGGGTTTGTCTGAGTGATTTTTGACTGGATCAGATTCTTCTGCCTTTCATGGCAATAGAAGAGGTTGTAGGCAGGTGACGCATTTGTCAACTGGGAGGACAAAGTCCCTTCCTGCTTGCTGGTCGCCTTGCCCTTCTCTGCTGCCTGTGTTGGTTATGTGCACACAGGGAGCAGTCTCTGGGATAATCCCCTGAGCTGCCATGGGCGGGGCGGCCCTCAGGATATCCTGGAGCCCTACAGGGAGTTGCAGATGCGCCGGGTGTGTTCTCTGATAACGGCACCCCTTCATGCCTTCCTGACCTTGCTCTGGCTTCTGCTGCCTGTGCTGTTTACCTGCACACCGGGAGCAGTCTCTGGGATAATCCCCTGAGCTTGCATGGGTGGGGCAGCCCTCGAGATAGCCTGGAGCCCTGTTGGTGGTTGCAGCTGCTCCGGGTGTGTTCTCCTGTGAGAATGGCACCCCTTCATGCCTTCCGGATCTTGCTCTGGGTTTCTCTTTCTGTGTTGGGTAGGTACACGCCAAAGGCAGCCTCTGGGTCTGTCCCAGTTAGCTGCCTGCTCGGAGGAGACTCTGTGTCTTTGCTGTGGGCGGGGCTGCTCCTCAGTTCTCCCCAGCTGTGGCGGGTCAGCCGGTTTGCTTGCAGCTCCAGCTGGGGGGAATGAATGGCAGGCTGCTTTTCTCATGAGGGGCTTCGGTGTTGCATTATCCCCCCAGGGGGTTAGGGCACCTAAAGTTCCTTAAGATTCCCAGCCTGCTGGGATGAGTGTGCTGGCACAATTTTGTCCAGCTGTTAAGCCCTTGTCCCTTTAAGACTTTTAAAAAGTGCCCACTTTTCTTCTGTCCCTGTGGGGACCCGCTCTCGGTCTCTGTCTTGGATTTTACTTTTCCATTTCTCTAATATCCAGTACACCATGCCATGTGTGTCTGTGCTCCCGGTGCAGATTACTAGGGATGGTTTTTAGCAGTCTTGTGGTTCCACTCTCTCCCCACTCTGGTTCTTTTCCTCCCGCTGGTGAGCTGGGGTGGGGAAAGTGCTCGGATCACGGCTTTGTATCTTACCTTTTTCTTGAGATGCTGAGTTCTTGGAGATGTAGATGTAGCCTGGATGTTGTACTGTATCTTCTGGTCTCCCTTTTAGGAGTAGTTGTATTTGTTGTATTTTTAAAAATACATGTGGTTTTGGGAGGAGATTTCCACTGTCCTACTCATGCCGCCATCTTGAGCCCCCTCCTCTATTATTTTTTACCATGTCCTAGAGCACAAATTGCTCCATAGTCTATCCCAATTCATTTCAGGTAGGGTAGTTTTCGGGCCAGTCCTTAAAGCTTGTTGTGACTCCAGGCAGTTTTTGTTAGCTGCCTCCTTGTCTGATTCACTCTGGTAAACTAGCTGGCCTGTGGTTTAGCTTGTTGCCCTTAATTAAGAGGAGGCATGGTTTTTTAGATGGTTCTTAGGCTTGAACTTCTCCATACTCTGTTTCAAATAAAACTAGTTCCTTTGGTGAGAGCTTTGCAGCTCTGTTCTTGTGTAACACCTTTGCCCTGGGCAAAATATCTGAGTCATACTCTGGGTGCTTTGTAGAGTGGTAACTTGTGATCTTGGCTTGCTTCTTCCAGAGTTGAATACCTGACTTCCAAGTGAACAGGTGTGAAGGCATTTAGGAGTCCAGCAGGAGTCCAGTATTCACACTGGGGTAGAGCCCTGTGAGTGGGGACTGTGTGGGGGAAGGTAGCCCTTGACCTTTTGGTCACATTCCCAAGGAACTTAGCCTCTTAAATATAGATTTGGATGTGGGGATGAAAAATGCTAGTGTCCTGTGCCTGCCACTGAAATACATTTCCCTCTTGAATGGGAGCTTATGGGAGATGGAGTCCTGTCTTTTTGGCAAAACCCAATTGGAATGGAGCTTCTGTCAAGCTCAGCCGGGTGGGATGGAGGGGGAGGTGACAGGTCAAATGCCCCAGAGTCTCACTCTTCTTATCAAGATTTGGTATATTCTTTTCAGATAAATATTTATTTGCTCTATATCTTTAAAACAATTTCCAGAGATTTTAATTCTTTTTTTAAAGGCAGTTCTCACCTGTTATTCTTGTTTCCCTGGAGAGTGGGTCCTCAGAGCAGCTCAAACAGCCATCCGGTACATAAGTGGAACCTCTTGGTAATATTTTACAGAGCTAATCACTAAGTACTTGTGAAGCATTTTCTCCTATTGGCTCATGTAACACCACACATGTAAATTCATGTTTTTACCCCAGGGCTCTAAATGCACCTGAATGCAGATCACTGCTGATTTTCTATCTCCAACCCTCTCCTAATCTTAGAACTCCATATATATATATTCTACTGCTTACTTGTCATTTCTTCTCAGATGTCAAAAGGACATCTCAACCTGGATGTGGCCCAAATAAGATTCTTGGTTCCTTGCCTTCCCTAAATTTGCTCTTCCCTCAGCCTTCTCAGTAAACTAGAACCTAGGAGTTAAAGCTCTATCCCCGACAACTAGGCATTCTAAAGTAACAACAGTGTATTTGTATCACCCATGGTTGTTCAATAACTTTTTGTAGAATAAATAAATGAGTTATTACAATGTTACAGATGAAGAAACTGAAGCTTAGGAAGATTAGTAAATCTCTCAATTTGAATCATCTAAGTCTAGTCTATGCTTTTAAACCATAGGAAAAAGCTTTGTTAAATTTTAAATGGTTGGTTTTCAGTAAATGTTACTGTTAACATGTTAATCAAAGGAGAGTTGAAAGAAAATAGTATAAACTACAGTTGGAATGGGACTTGAGGGCATTATCATGGAGGACTTTGCATACTAAGTCATCCTGGTGTGAAGGACACCAGTCATATTAGGTTAGAGTCTCCTTCGACCTTGCTGCACTCAACAGCCTATTTAAAAATACCTGCTTAGGAAATGTTCCCTAAAATTCGCTTAATAAATGAAAACTGATCATATACATACTGTGTTCTGTATTGGATACTGTGACAGCACACAACATACACATGTTAGTCTAAGGATTTGACACTCTATTTTTTATTAAACTATCATTGATATACAGTCTTATGTTGGTTTCAAATATACAACACTGTGGGGGCTTCCAGGAAGATGGTGGTGTGAGCAGGGTGGTGGAAATCTCCTCCCAAAACCATATATATCTATGAAAATACAGCAAAAACAACTATTCCTAAAAGAGAGACCAGAATACACAGGACAGCGCACAGCCTGCATCTGCACCTGAGAGGACTCAGCACCCCGTGAGGTGGGTAATATATGGAGCTGTGTCCCGGCAGGACCAGACCACTCCCCCACCCCAGGGCACTGGCGGGAGGGGATGATTCAGAGCCAGGAGGGAGGGGAAATACAGGCCTGCGAAATAACCAGCCCTAGTGATTTGTGCCGGGAGCACTGACACACATCGTGCGGTGTAGCAGAGATTGGAGAGGCAGAAGGTGCAGGTTTTGAGCTGGGAACGTGCCCGGGTATTTGCAGCCGGCTCGCAGGACAAAAGAAAACTGAGCGCTTTTTTCATTGGTCTTACAATTGTCCCAGCACATTCAGCCCAGCAGGCTGGGAGTCCTGAGGAATTTCGGACCCCTTGGCTGGCGATTGGGAAAAAGTAGCCGCACTGAAACTTCACACAGAGAACAATAGCCTCCCCTTCGTTCCCGCCCCGGCCAGAGCTGCAGAAGGCCCAGTGGAGTGGCATGGCCGTGGCTGCTGAATAGTGGAGCAACAGTGCCACCTACAGCATCCTTACAGAATTTACTCCTGGTGGGCTTTTTTTTCTTTCTTTTCTTTCTTTCTTTTTTTCTCTTTTCTTTCTCTTCCTTCCTTTTTTCTCTTTTCTTTCTCTTCCTTCTTTTTTTTTTTAAAGTCTTAAAGAGCCCAGCTGACATACGTGGCACCTGCCAGCAACCACTTCTACCACCATGAAAAGACAGAGGAATATGGTACAGACAAAGCTCACCCAGAAAACACCAGAGATGGAGCCTGAAGGGATGGAAATGCACAATCTTCCTGAAAAAGAATTCAAAATAAAAGTCCTAACCATGCTGATGGGTCTACAGAGAAATATGCAACAGTTGAGGGAGGAAGTGAGGAAGTCAGGAAAGAAAATGCAGAAATGAGACAAGCCATTAACGGGCTTAGCAGCAGACTGGATGAGATGCAAGACATGGTTAATGCAATAGAAATCAGAGAACAGGAATACAGAGCAGCTGAGGCAGAGAGAGATAAAAGGATGTCTAGGAATAAAAGAATATTAAGAGAACTGAGTGACCAATCCAAACGGAACAATATTCGCATTATAGGAGTACCAGAGGAAGAAGAGAGAGAAAAAGGGATAGAAAGTGTCTTTGAAGAAATAATTGCTGAAAACTTCCCCATGCTGGGGAAGGACATAGTCTCACAGTTGACGGAAGCCCACAGATCTCCCAACACCAGGAACCTAAGGAAGATAACACCAAGATACATAATAATTAAAATGGCAAAGATCAAAGATAAGGACAGATTATTAAAGGTAGCTAGATAGAGAAAAAAGATCACCTACAAAGGAAAATCCATCAGACTATCATCAGACTTCTCAACAAAAACCCTATAGGCCAGAAGAGAATGGCATGATATATTTAATGTAATGAAACAGAATGGCCTCGAATCAAGAATATTGTATCCAGCACGATTATCATTTAAATATGATTGAGGGATTAAACAATTTCCAGACAAGGGAAAGATGAGGGAATTTGCCTCCCATAAACCACCTCTACAGGACATCTTAAAGGAACTGCTCTAGAGGGAAGCACTCCTAAGGCTAAAAAGATGTCACCAGAGAAAATAAAATCATAACAAAGAAAGCAGACCATCCAAATACTAACTAAAGGCAAAGAATAAAACACCTAGTATATAAAGAATGGAGGAGGAAGAATAAGAAGGGAGAGAAAGAAAGAAACATCAGACTGTGTTTACAATAACTTAACAACAAAGTTAAGTTAGATTGTTAGATAGTAAAGAAGCAACCCTTGAACTTTGGTAACCACGAATCTAAAGCCAGCAATGGCAATAAGTACATATTTATCGATAATCAACCTAATGTAAATGGACTGAATGCACCAATCAAAAGACACAGAGTTACTCAATGGATAAAAAAGCAAGACCCATCTATAGGCTGCCTACAAGAAACTCACCGCAAATCCAAAGATATACACAGACTAAAAGTGAAGGGATGGAAAAGATATTTCATGCAAACAACAAGGGGAAAAAAGCAGGTGTTGCAGTACTTGTATCAGACAAAACAGACTTCAAAACGAAGAAAGTAGCAAGAGATAAAGAAGGACATTACATAATAATGATAAAGGGGTCAGTCCAACAAGAGGATATAACCATTATAAATATATATGCACCCAACACGGGAGCGCCAGCATATGTGAAACAAATACGAACAGAATTAAAGGAGGAAATAGACAGGAATGCATTCATTTTAGGTGATTTCAACACACCACTCACTCCAAAGGACAGATCAACCAGACAGAAAATAAGTAAAGACACAGAGACACTGAACAGCACACTAGAACAGATGGACCTAACAGACATCTACAGAGCTCTACACCAAAAAGCAACAGGATACACATTCTTCTCAAGGGCACATGGAACATTGTCCAGAATAGACCACATACTAAGCCACAAAAAGAACCTCAGTAAAGTCAAAAATATTGAAATTCTACCAATCAACTTCTCAGATCACAAAGGTATAAAACTAGAAATAAATTTTAGAAACAAATCAAAAAGGCTCACAAATACATGGAGACTTAACAACATTCTCCTAATTAATCAATGGGTTAACGACCAAATCAAAACACAAATAAAGGAATATATGGAGACTAATGACAACAACAACACAAAGCCATAACTTCTATGGGACGTGGAAAAGGCAGTTCTAAGAGGAAAATATATTGCAATCCAGGCCTATTTAAAGAAGGAAGAACATTCCCAAATGAATTGTAAAGACACAATTACTGAAATTGGAAAAAGAAGACCAAATGAGACCCAAAGTCACCAGAAGGAGGGACATAATAAAGATCAGAGAATAAATAAATAAAATTGAGAAGAATAAAACAATAGAAAAAATCAATGAAAACAAGAGCTGGCTCATTGAAAAAATAAACAAAATAGATAAACCCCTAGCCAGACTTATTAAGAAAAAAAGAGAATCTACACACATAAACAGAATCAGAAATGAGAAAGGAAAAATAACGACCGACTCCACAGAAATACAAAGAATTATAAGAGAATATTATGAGAATCTATGTATTAACAAGCTGGAAAACGTAGAAGAAATGGACAACTTCTTAGAAAAATACAACCTTCCAAAACTGACCAAACAAGAAACAGAAAAACTAAACAGACCAATCACCAGCAATGAAATTGAAGCAGTAATCAAAAAAACTACCCAAGAACAAAACCCCCGGACCAGATGGATTCACCTATGAATTCTACCAGACATATAGAGAAGAAATAACACCCATTCTCCTTAAAGTTTTCCATAAAATAGAATAGGAGGCAATACTTCCAAACTCATTCTATGAAGCCAGCATCACTCTAATACCAAAACCTGGCAAAGACCTCAGCAAAAAAGAAAATTACAGACCAATATCCCTGATGAACGTAGATGCAAAAATACTCAACAAAATATTAGCAAACCGAATTCAAAAATACATCAAGAGGATCATACACCATGATCAAGTGGCATTCATCCCAGGGATGCAAAGATGATACAACATTCGAAAATCCATCAACATCATCCATCACATCAACAAAAAGAACAAAAACCACATGATCATCTCCATAGATGCTGAAAAAGCATTTGACAAAATTCAGCATCCATTCATGATTAAAACTCACAACAAAATGGGTATAGAGGGCAAGTACCTCAACATACTAAAGGCCATATATGACAAACCCACAGCTAACATCATACTTAACAGCGGGAAGCTGAAAGCTTTTCATCTAAGATTGGGAAGAAGACAGGGATGCCCACTCTATCCACTGTTATTCAAATTCCAACCATTAACACAAACATATACAGTCAATTAATATTCGATAAAGGAGCCTTGGATATTCAATGGGGAGATGACAGCCTCTTCAGCAGCTGGTGTTGGCAAAAATGGACAGCTACATGTAAGAGAATGAAACTGGACTACTGTCTAACCCCATACACAAAAGTGAACTCAAAATGGATCAAAGACCTGAATGTAAGTCATGAAACCATAAAACTCTTAGAAAAAAACATAGGCAAAAATTCTTGGACATAAACATGAGTGACTTCTTCATGAACATATCTCCCTGGGCAAGGGAAACAAAAGCAAAAATGAACAAGTGGGACTATATCAAGCTGCAAAGCTTCTGTACAGCAAAGGACACCATCAGTAAAACAAAAAGACATCCTACAGTATGGGAGAATATATTCATAAATGACGTATCCGATAAGGGGTTGACATCCAAAATATATAAAGAACTCACGCACCTCAATAAACACAAAGTAAATAATCCAATTAAGAAATGGGCAGAGGACATGAACAGACACTTCTCCAAAGAAGAAATTCAGATGGCCAACAGGCACATGAAATGATGCTCCACATCACTAATCATCAGACAAATGCAGATTAAAACCACAATGAGATATCACCTCACACCAGTGAGGATGGCCAACATCCAAAACACAAACAACAAGTAATGTTGGTGAGGCTGTGGAGAAAAGGGAACCCTCCTACACTGCTGGTGGGAATGCAAATTAGTTCAACCATTGTGGAAAGCAGTATGGAGGTTCCTCAAAAAACTCAAAATAGAAATACCATTTGAGCAGGAATCCCACTCCTAGGAATTTACCCTAAGAATGTAGCAGCGCAGTTTGAAAAAGACATATGCACCCCTATGTTTATTGCAGCACTATTTACAATAGCCAAGAAATGGAAGCAACCTAAGTGTCCATCAGTAGATGAATGGATAAAGAAGATGGTACATATACACAATGGAATATTATTCAGCCATAAGAAGAAAACAAATCCTACCATTTGCAACAACGTGGATGGAGCTGGGGGGTATTATGCTCAGTGAAATAAGCCAAGCCGAAAAAGACAAGTATCAAATGATTTCACTCATATGTGGAGTATAAGAACAAAGAAAAAAACTAAAGGAACAAAACAGCAGCAGAGTCACAGAACCCAAGAACGGACTAATAGTTACCAAAGAGAAAGGGACTGGGGAAGTTGGGTGGGAAGGGAGGGATAAGGGGGAAAAAGGGGCATTATGATTAGCAGATGTAATGTTGGGGGGGCACGGGGAGGGCTGTACAACCCAGAGAGGACAAGTAGTGACTCTATAGCATCTCACTACGCTGATGGACAGTGATTGTAATGGGGTTGGTGGGGGGGACCTGATGAAGTGGGTAGTTTAATCACCATAATATTGCACATGTAATTGTAGGTTAAGGATACCAAAATAAATTATATAAAAAAATATATATATACAACACTGTGGTTCAACTGTTACCCGTATTGTTAAATCCTCACCCCCTCTAGTGTGGTCACTATCTATCAACATAGTGATATGTTACAGAATCATTAATTGTATTCTCCATGCTGTACTGCCACCCCCATGACCAGTTTATATTGTGATTGTGAATTATTGTGCCCCTTTATTCCCTTCCCCATTCCCCCCAACCTTCCCTAAACCCCCCCCCCTTCGTAACCACTAGTCCCTTCTTGGTGTCTATGAGTCTACTGCTAATTTGTTCCTTCTGTTTTGCTTTGTTTTTGTATTCCACAAATAAGTAAAATCATTTGGTATTTGTCTTTCTCCACTTGGCTTATTTCAATAAGCACAGAGCTGGCACTTTATTTTGCATTAAAAAGGAACAATTACATTTTTAAATTTGCAGTGTACATTAGGGTTCTCCAGAGACCCAGAACAAATAGGTTGTATGTGTGTATACATCAAATAGATAGCTATCTATATCTATCTATATTACATCCTATCTATAGCTATCCATGTACCTAGAGAGAGAGATTTTAAGGAAGTGGCTCATGCAATCATAGCTTCCAGCAAGTCTGAATTCTGCAAGGTAAGCCAGAAGGCTGGAGATCCAGGGAAGAGTTCATGTTGTAGTTGGAATCTGAAGGCTGTGTGGGGCAGAATTGTGTGACCAACCTTTGGCAGGGTTGGTTTCTTCTGTGGCCTCTCTCCTTGACTTGTAGATCTTTTCCCTGTGTCCTTGTATGGTCTTCTCTTTGTACATATCTGTGTCCCAATTTTCTCTTTTAATAAGGACACCAATTATATTGGATTACAGCCTGCTCTAATGACTCATTTTGACTTGATTACTTCTGCAAGGACCCTATCTCCAAATACAGTCTTTTTCTGAGATACTGGGTGTTAGGGCTTCAACATATGAAATAAAATTTGAGGGCGGATACAGTTCAGACCATAACAGACTGGAAGATGCTTTCAAATATTGACTAGGATGGAGGTACGTAAAACAGAGAAGTAGAGTCACTGAGGAGAAGGTTATAGCAGATATAACAGCAAGAATAAAGAGAAGTAGGACATCTGAGACGAAGTGTCCCATCTCCAAATAGGGTGTAGAGGGCAAAGAAGAGCAATAGGCAGTCAGGGCAGAACAGTTAGCCAAGGGGGAGACTGTGGGCCAGCAACAAGAAGTGAGCAATGAGAGAGGAATTTGTACTTAGGTAATTTGAGAATATTTCTTTGGAAAAGCACAGTTTGCAGTTCTAAATGATGGAAAACCCTAAAGACATTCGTCTGGCAGGTAGAAGTGGAATTTCAGACAGAGGTTGGAGTTGAGAGAATCTGAAGCCCCCTGAATTTCAGTGATGGTGGGAGAGGCTGGATGGCTCCAAGGAAGAATGGAAAGAGAGGAAGGCCGAAGAAGGCTCTTGGGAAAGAGAAGAGCGGAGAGTGATGCAAAGGGGGACAACTCGTGAGGGTACAAAAGACCCAGAGAGGAGAAGGCAGCGGAGATTGCACCACAGCTTCTCAAATCCATCCCCAAATGTTTCAGGCTGATGTTATCTGTGAATCACCCCCTTCCCTGGAGCCATCAACACTTACATCCCCCCTAAGTGGAAGTGAATGCTCATCAGTTTTACTGAAAGAAGAGACCCTATTGAATTCTACCTACCTTCAAAATCCCAAGGGAGTTGTGTCAAAGGATGTAATGCCATGGCCCAGAGCACAGGGCCATTCATTACCTTTCCTCCTATATGCTCTTTCCTAAAGTCTAAAAATATATTGTAATGGCACACACCATATATAAAAGGTCTCTATTCCTGAAACTATAACATAGGGAACTAATATTCTATTTTGCCATTATCTGATCCCAGCCACCAGGAGTAATTTTCCAGGCCCCAATCACCATCTTGCCTCTTGCCACTCCCTAGAAATTGCTGCTGGATCTCTGTCAGTGATGATATTTTCCTCCTGGTGTCAGTCCAACCTAGCACTATTTACTGACTCGGGGAGGACAGCCCTAGAACACAGCTGAAGAGATAGCCGAAAATGGAGAGCTCGCAGGGCCCACTTTCCTCACTCTGGATGCAAAGTCAGAACACATCCTAACCTAGTCACTCCAAAAATTTTTAACTTATAAGTCTATTAAGGAATGGTTTCCATAGGAAATATAAATCTAGTTTCATTACATAAGTCTGCAGAAAAATGATTTGAAATAAAGATTTGAAGAAAAGATTCTACTACAAGAAAAAAAGAGTGTGGTTTTTCTTTTTTAAATGTGTTTGAGCATGTGAATTATAGTGACCCATATTTGTGTGAAAGCTCTAAAAACTAGAAAGATCTTTATATCTTATGGCTTAACAAGTATTAAAATTTTCAGTAAGTCTTTTCCTCTAAGCAGGTATTTTTAGTAGAGGTGCAAATGTGATTCAAATCAATGAGTTTGATAATCATGTTTCCTTCAATCTTCATTGCTCAAGCTCAGCATAATGTGTTTCAAAAATTGAAGAGTCCTCTTTAAATTATGCTCATGGCTTTTTGGCTTTCTGCACACTAGATGGCACTATATACACATTAATGGCAAGGAACCCACACATAGCTTGATATTGCAGCCAAATATATACCCTTAGAAGAAAAAAGAAAAATAATGGATGTGATTTGTGAATGTATTGGAAAGATGAAGGGAGAAGAGGAAAATGATTTTTCAGTAATGGATACACAGGAATAAGGAGATGATCTTTATAAAATTTTTTTTATACGTTGGTTCCAAATAGGGAGGCAAAGAAGGCATTTTATAGCTGCAAGCTATGTCAACTCTCCAAATAGCTCTATTTACCAGCCCAGGCAGAACTGAATGAAAATATCCTATTGTGATTAGACACTGGCTGAAAACAGAATTCCCCTGCTGTACTCAAGAACCCAGTTAAAATAGCTGCTTAAGAAATGTTCCCTAATATTCACTTAATAAATATGAACTGATCACATAAACTGTGTCTTATCCTGGACACTGTGGGAGCACACAACATACACAAACACACAAACACACCTCAATATACACAGCACACAACATGCCTGTACACACAATATATGCATGTTTATACACACAACAAGGAACACATACACATAATACACAACACATTTAAACACACAACACAGCATATACAGAAAACACAGAAACAATGCATACTTGCACATACAACACACTTTATACACACAACACGTGCACGTTCATACACTCACAGCACATACACCCTTCTACACACACACACACACACACACACACACACACACACACACATTCATATACCCCAACACCATGAATATCTAGCTTACCAAAATGATTCACTTTCAAAGGAATGTAACACACAAAACAAGGAAAGGTATAGCAGGGAGCCCCTAGACAACAATTCACCTTGGCCTCTGGTCATCTTCTTACAGGATCCAGAAGGGACAAAAATAAAACCTTTAATTTTAACATTTTCCTAATAAAACAGAGGAGTAGCAAATATTAAAGAATACGTTAATATTTTATATAGTTTAAAGACTCTAACCTCTCTTGTGCATCATAATATTATACAGGAGATCATGGTAGAAATCTCTCAGTTTGTGTTTGTCACATCACTGTGTTTACAATATTTTTTGGTGTCTTTAATTATTGTAAATTACCCTGAAATGTTCTGGGTGGGTGTAGCTCCCTTCCCTCTGTAGGTAACTTTTTTAAAAAGCATGACCAGTGTATAACAACACCTATTCAGCTTGGTGTCCAAGGATATTTTAGTTGGTAGCTTTACTGGTTTTGTGCCGACACCCACGTCCCATTGACCAGACTCTGACAGTTTTTGATTCCATTAAATGTTCTGCAGCACTTCTCCCCTATTGAAAGTAAAGCAATGCCTTTCTTCTTTTAAGGTAAAGATAGGTATTGGCTTTGCACATGTTAATTATATCTTGGGGTACTCACATTCCTGTGATAGACATCACATAACAAATATCTGTGGCCATATACCTCCTGCAAATCCAAAAGGTTTAAGAGGTGGTAGGGTTGTAGAGCCACATTTTAAATGTGCCCTTTTGTTCACACACCCCCTCTCTATCCACTGAGATGGAGGAATTTTGTGAAATAACACTATTGGTGTGCTATATATATTTCTCCTGGTAATCTAGAGCCTAAGTACTTAGAAGTTTTTTATAATTACAAAAGAAATACGTGCTCAGTTGAGAAAACATGGAACTCACAGTAAAACACAAAGAAAATTCAACACCATCATTTAACCCAGAGATAACCACTGGATACCAGTTGGTCCGCATATTTGGGTTTCTTTTTTCTACTTTTTTATGGATACATTCGTGGATGTTTAACAACAAAACATATAGTACTTGTTTTTTCACACAGCCTTCCATCTAGAACATTTCTGTTGTCAATAAATAGTTCCCTACATCATATATGTAATGGCTGTATAATATTCTATTTTGGGGCCGTACATAATTCAGCATTCATCCCCATCATGTAAAATGATCTGGTGAACATCATTTCTGAGCATCATGCAATTGCTTAGAGTCCAGATGTGAAGTCAGGTTTCCAGGCTTCAAATCTTCATGATGCTACACACTAACTAACCAGGTGCTCTTGAGTGAGTTTTATAAACTCCAAAAGCTTCATTTTCCCAGTCTGTAAAGTGATATGACAGCAGTAGAAAGTATCTAACACAATTCGTGAGATAAAGCTTGCAAATGCCTAGCACGGTTCTGGCACAAACTGTCAATAAATGTTAATGATTATTATTTTTAAAGATCTTCCTGCATATATCAAATGATTGCCTTTGGATAAATTACTATGTATGGAAATGACTGAGTCATAGGTATGCCCAATTCTTGACACCTTTTTAAAAGTAATCTCTTTAATGTTAAAAACAGGATGACACCTAACATTCTGGGGTGCTGACTTCTTTGAGTATCTGATGGAATCCATGGGCTTTTCTGTAGGAAAAGTATTCATATACACAATATTTTGTAATAATTTTAGTAATCCATGGAAACTCTGATCATCTACTATTTCTTAGACCTCATATGAAGATACATTGATTTTGAAGTGTAATCAGTATATCTTTTCTATTTTATAATTTATGTAAATGGAATTATACCTATCTTTATTGTCTGAATACATTTACATGACATCAACATAATAGCTTTTGGTGACTTGGTACCATCAATTATGTTTTTCTTCTAATTTCAAATGAGATTTTCATAATAATAAAGAATGAGATCCATAGAATTACATTATTTACGATTATTCAAATCATAAAATACAAACATCTTTTCTTTTCCTATTTAGTTTTCCCTAGAATCATCTTTGAAACCAGTCAGAAGTAGAGTTTTTTATCTAAGAAAGCAAATTTCCATATTTTTTTTTCATTAAATGAAATCTTACTTAGAACTTCGATGATACAGATTTAGAAAAATTTATCAGTAAAATATTGAATATGTAAATTATATTTATTTGTTACAAAACCAACTGATTAAGAGAACTATAAGTCTTACTAAAAAAAATAAAAATTTAAATTGGAGAATTGAATGACAGTTGCTATTTTAAATTACTAATAATATACAAGTTATTTCAATAATTTATTTTGGTTGAACAGGAATTGGAAAAATCCTCATTCACACCTAAGTGGTGACAAATGGAAGCCTTTGCAAAAATAAGCCTTGTAATCTCAGAATACATTTTAATTAAGTTGACCAGATGGTGTAAGAAATAATAGGAGTAGAAATAATAGGAATTACTTCGCTTTAAAATTTGCTTACTAATAATATTTAATGATTGCACATGTTTCATATGAGAAATATAAAAGGCCCAAAAGAACCTCCAAAACTTGCGGTGTCAATGTTTTTACACTTTGAATTATCTGAAATTGACCTGCTGAATCTTCACTTAAATGAGAGCAAGAGCTATATAGGTACTTACTTTTTTCAAGCATTTATTTAGGCATAAGGCATATGTACCACAGTAATAACATGTGCAATTTTATATCAGGAAGTATATCAAAATAAATTTTAAAAATACAAAGTATGAGACCATAACCTTCCCAAATAGTGTGACAACCATGAGCAATTCAGGTATAGATGCATGGATGTCAGGAGAAGTTTACGCCTTGGCACAAAAAAATCTAACTTAAGAGTGGTCTCCAAGTTCCTCTTGAGTCTTCGTCTAAATATCAGTTTCCACATGCAGAGAGTAAAGCTCCATGAGGCCAGATAAAAAGCAACTTCCAGGAATGTAGCAATTGCTGGGACCTACAAGGCTAATGTTTCCCAGAGCCTGAGAATAGTTTGTGTTCCCCTGACCTAGAGTAAAAAGCCTTACTGAAAACAAGAGACATTCAGGAGGCAACCCAGGGGCCATCCTTTAATAGATCTGAACTAGCCCCAGAGTAAAGGCTACTCTAGATACACCCTACAAATTGACTTGTTTCAAAACAAATCTTCAAAGGACCAAACTGATCTGCAAATAATGTAATGACCTGTCACGACAAAGCCCAATGCTCTAAAGAAATTTGACAAAATTAGGCAGTCAGCAATATAAAATTCACAATGTCCAGCATCTGATAAAAAAAAACTACTATGCTAAGAAACAGAAAAATACAACCTATCACCAGGAGAAAAAAATAATCAATAGACACAGATCCATAAATGACAGAGATGATAGAATTAGCAGATAAGGATGTTAAAAAAGCTGTCATAATGTGCTCAATATGCTCAATGCCTTAAAGGAAGAATAGAAATGGAAGGTATAAAAAGTCACAAAACAGAAACTATCAACAGAGTGAAAAAGCAGTTTGTGAAATGGGTGAAACTATTTGCAAATCATCTATCTGAAAAAGGGCTAGCATTCAGAATATATAAAGAACTCTTATAACTCAATAACTACAAAAAAAAAGCAAAGGACAAAGGGCTTGAACAGATATTTCTGTAAAGAAGATATACAAATGTCCAATAAGCATATGAAAAGATATAAACAGCCTTAGCCATTAGAGAAATGCTATGAAAATCAGAGTGAGAGTCCACTTCACATGTTAGGGTGGCTAGGAAGAAAGAAAGAGAGAAAGAGGAAAGAAAGAAAAACAGACACAGAGAGAGAGAGAGAGATGAGAGATGGGGGGGAAGGAGGGAGAGGGAGAGAGAGGGAGGAAGGAAAGGAGGGGGGAAGAAGAAAGAGAGGGGAAAAGAGAGAGAGGGAGAGAAAGAGAGAGGGAGGGAGGGAAGAAGAAAGCAAAGAAAGAAACGAAAAGAAAAGAAAAAAGAAACGTGGAGAAATTGGAAACCTTGTATATTACAAGGTAGGGATATAATATGGTACAGTTGTTATGGAAAATAATATGGTGGTTCCTTAAAAAATTAAAATAGAATTAATATGTGATCCACCAATTCCACCTCTGGGTATTAAACCAAAGAATTGACAGCAGGGATTTGAACAGATGTTTGTACACTCATATATATCCACATTATTCACCATAGTGAGAGGGTGGAAACAGGTGAAATAGAAAAGGACTGAATGTGGAAAATCAATAAAACCAAAACCAGTTCTTTGAAAAAAAATGAAATTGATGAATCTCTTTAAAAATGAGGTAAGAAAATTACCAATATCATGAATGAACTACAGGATATTATTGTAGATCTGACAGATACTAAAAGAATAATAAGCAAATATTATGGATCATGTAATGCCAATAAATTTGACAGGCTAGATGAAATAGACAAATTCCTTGATAGTCACAGTTACCAAACTTGACTCAAGAAGAAATAGAAAACCTGGCTTATAACAATTAAATAAATTGAATTCATGATTAAACACTTCCCACCATAACCTCCAGATTCAGATGGCTTTATTGACGAATTTTATCAAACATTTAGAGAAGGAATAACATCAGTCCTACACAAATTGTAAAAAAAAAACACTAGGAAGTAAGGAATGCTTTGCAATACATTTTGTAAGACCATCATTCTCTCATACAAAAACCAAAGACTTTACAAGAAAAAAGAACTACCCACCAATATCCCTCATTAACATAAATACAAAAAGTATTAACAAAGTATTAGAAAATCAAATCCAGCTAATTAACAATAGGATGATGATATGAAATGGGGACTTATACTAGAATTGCAAATATTGGTTGCTTTAACATTTAAGAATCAAGGACTACAATTCACCACATTAACAGAATAAAAGAGTTTTTATTAAAAACCTCAATAGACGTATGAAAAACATTTGACAAAGTTTATCACTTGTTAATAATGAAAACTCTAAGCAAATTAGGAAAAGAAGAGAATGCCTCAATCTGATACTGTGTGTCTAAGTAACTTCGTAGCTAATGTCACAGTTATGGTAACCACTAATCACGCAGAGAGGTCCACCCTGGCCACTTCTATTCCATGTTATCAAAGAGATCCTAGCTTGCACAGTATGACAAAGAAAGGAGGTAGAAGACATACCTACTGGGAAGGAAGAAATAAAACTATCTTTATGAGCCACACCATATGGTGAGGGAAGCTAGCCAGAGAAAAATACAGAATGCATGAATGCATTTACTCAAAACTCTGTAAGAAAGTTAGAAGGTCATTGAGTTGCCTGCTCCTGAGCTGGTGTGGGGTTTGACTAGGAAATGACACAAAGTGATGGAAATGTTCTGTATTTTGGTGGAGGTTACACGGATGTATATATTTGCCCAAATTCATTGACCTTTACATTTAAAGTGAGTGTATTTTTATTGAGCGTAAATGTCCAAATTTTCCCTCCAGCCAAAGACCAGGAACATACCTGTAACTGAACAAGTTTGGTTTGTTACTCTTTGTAGCGAGGGAGAACGTACCCCATGGGCTGCTGAGGGGCGTCTGCAAGAGGGGGTTTGAAAGGACTTCCAGCATCTGGGCTCACCTCCGGTAATTTGGGGAGGGTTGAGGAACTGGGGATTGCTCTGGAGTGGATGCCATCGGGCAGCTAAGGGAGTTCCACTTTTGTGGCTTTAACAATGCACCTGTTTTGTCTGAGCTCAGACGTGAGTAAGGACCAGTCCTGCTTATGCTTAATTATCACAGTCACAGAGAGGCCTTGTCTGCTGTTGCTCTTCTGGGAAATTGTCCACATTAACCAAGACTAAGCTGAGAATATGGGCCAGCTTGAAACACCAGGACCCGGCCAGGAGGACCAGGTCGGCTCCCCAGGTCGGGTGCTGCTTTCCTCCCTCTTACCTCAGTAAAGTGACTTAAAAAATTTCCCTCTAAATATGCAGAGCCCTCAATGCTTCCTCAGCATAAGCCTAGAGCCAGATGCCAAGCATCTGTTCCTCTAGACTGGGAGGTGTACCCTGTGTAGAATCACACAGTTGCTGCTCCCAACACTGGGAGTCTCAGTTCCTGGTGCTCCTTGCCAGCGCTAGTTTGAAATTGCATGGTAGTGATGAATATTTCTCTTTCAGAAATGTATACATTATGGGAAATTCATCCTTTGTCTGGCTTTTGTCTCTATCTTAACTCATGGGGGTCTTTGAAGACCAAAATATATATAGTTAAATTTCTCAGGCCCTAGAAAGGAAATATTGTTTTCTGGTATGCAATTTATAGTCCCCTTACGGAAGGAATTTTTGAGACTTAATGCTCCCAGTAAGCTTCCTGCCAAAGAGCTAAAAGTGTACACAAGAGCCTGCAGATCCGGGGACATTGCATTTTAGAAATCTCACTGTATTGTACTCTGCGTACTTTGATTTTGGCTAATTGCCAGAATTCTCATTCTTTAGATGAAGTATTTAAAATCTGCCCATTATCATTTATGTGATTGAGTTCTTTCCACATTTTCTTTATGTGGAAATTAGGATCTTGGACAGTTTGTTGACTTCCCTGGGAAAAACATCCCTCGGTAACTGAAAATATGTTTCAGAAATTGCCTGCTGCTCCAAAAAAACAAAAGTTCCAAAGTCTGTGTCAATTCCTCTTTCAAACCTGATGTGAAAATGATTTTTATTATCATGTGTAATCTCTAAATTCAGAGTGTTTGGTGACTAATACATGAACTTTAGTTTTAAAAATATTTCTTTTAATAATTTGGAAGCAAAAGGCAAATTTCTTTGGCAGGGTGGAATTTGGAAATATGCAATGTAATGAAAAATGTAAGTTATGTGCACAAATTATTTTCAATAGATCATGTGTTTCCGGATAATTTCGAGAACTATTGTTGAAACCATATGAATATGCACATTCTTCACTTGGAATACAAATAAAGATACTTCTCATTTATTAGTATCCAATTTATTGAATAAGCTGGACTCAAAACGTAAGTCGAAAGCAACTTTATTCTTTCTTACAGCTTACTCTGTCAACCTGGCCTGTGAACTCATTTTTCCTGGTTCTCAGTAGAATCTCATGTCAATCTCATGCTGTTGCATTATATTCAAGTGTTAAAATTCCATCGAAATTTCTCATCAGTCTGACGGTTTGCCCAGGTCAGCGCTGCATCAGGAGTGAGATGTATGGCTCCCACACCTTCCTCAGCCTTGCATACTCTCCCTGCTCAGCTCACTGCTGGCCTGGCTCTGGCTCCCATGGGACAGTGAGTGGGAGGCCGGGAGCGTAGCACACTGGTCATGGGTGCTGGCTGGGCGGGTGGCCTAGCGGCGTTTCCAGTGGACCTCGCAGTGGGACACTGGCATGGCGTCCTCTGAGATGGCCCTGCTGGAGATCTCTGATGGCAGTTACCTGGCACCAGGGAGGCCTCTGCTGACTGGCCATCACAGGCAGTCCTTGGCTTCCACCAGCCCAGCTCCAATCCTCCAGGGGTCCATCTGTGGGCTTCGTATCTGGCCCACGGGAACACAGACCTCTGTCCCTTTACACTCCTTTCCCAGTCCAGCTTGCTCTGTGGCCAGCACACTGCTCCAGCCAGGCTCTCATCCTTTGACATTTAGGTGTGAGCTAAGCTCCCACAACCCAGATTCTGAAACTTGTCAGGTTCTCTGAGTGATTCCTTTGAAAACCCCCTCATTTAAAATGGTGAGTGTCCCCATCCCCACCTCAACAGGAAACCAGTGACAAAGATGGACAGAACACCCTCAGCTCCCTTGAAGGAAGCCTCACCTCTAAACTCTCCACCTCAGCATTTCCAGCTGTCCCCTCATACACCCTTAAAGGAGGGAATGGGGTCACCATCTGCAGGCCCTTTTATGGGTCATTTCTTAGCAATTGCCAGATAGATGACATCGCTGGTTCTCAGCCTTTGGCTCCTAGCAAACTTTAGACAAGGGGAAATGTCCCATTGAATGTGCCTTTCAGTCAAGGCATCCCAAGAACCCAGAGATTAGCAGGCCTACTGATTCTTTGGCATCCCTCCAATGCCCACCTGCGGACCTCGGGCAGAGGTAGCACTGGGAGTGAGCAGTGGGAGGAACATCTAGCTTTCCAACATCTTTTCTCGCCCCTACCAAAGTCATCCCACATATCATATAATCTAAACATTTTTTTTAAGTATGTGTGGATTGACCTTGGCTGTCCTTGACCCGGGACTGACTAATAGCTGAGGTAAGGTGTGGAGTCCTGCTTTTCTCTACCTTGCGCTGAGACCAAAACTCAGGCACCCTGTGAGGCTTGAGAATTTTGAACTGCCCATGAAAAGTGGTGGCTTCGGTAGGAACCATGCCATGGGTTCCCCCTTGGAGGCCTAAGATGTTTTCCTGCAGGCCCTGCTTGAGTCAGAAACATCTCCAGCCTCTTGCAAGAGAACAGATGGTTATTTCAAGGAGGTTCTTCAGTCCTAAAGGAAATCTGCCCTCCTCCTTTTCCCAGGGGTCAACATAACTTAGTGAGAGGTACTGAAGCATTTGAAAGAGTTCAGACCTCAAAAGGCCCTTTTATGCTTTATCTCCAGGGCAACAGTGCCTGCTAATTTACATTTAATAGCTAAGAGGGATCACTGAAATAATTGTTCCTGGTAATTTCTCAGCTAGAGAGAGAAGCTGCAGTAGCCTACAGCAGCCCGGTGCCAAAAGAAAAAATTCTAAGTAGGCATCCCGCTGTCCTAGTAGTCTTTATCAACTACTAAAGAAAGTGATGAGATTTTTTAAAACTTATGAATTGGTGTCTGCACCAAAGCCCATCTCAAGAATATTGAAAATATTGAGCCTGATGGCCTTTTAGATGTTGACTGTTTCTCCACTTTTTAACATTCCTTATACTGGTTTGGGGGATGGATGGGGGTGCCACTGCCCAAGTGGCCCTATAATTCCCTGTGCAAATTGCTTTCACTAAGTGAAGTCCCTTGTGTGATGCGTGACTGTCAAGTTTAATATGTTCCTATCCTTACTTTTCAGTCCTAAGCTTGCTAACTCAACATGCTCATCTCCACATTCTTTCCTTTATGCATTTAACATTGAATACATACTTAATATGCTGTGAGTACAGGGAGAGAAATGATTATAAGGATGGAAAGATACAGCCTTCATTCCAAGGAATATGGGGTCTAATAATCTGCCAGTATTTTAGCCCTCTGGGGACTGACAGTGTCAGTTTGATAATGATGTATTACATGGCTCCAGTGGTACATCTCTGAAGAGAAGTCAACTTTTGGGGATAATAAAAAATCTGAATTTTTTGAACCTTGGCATTGCCCATCATGAAATTTAAATAAATAATTGCACAGAATTGTCCTTGGTCAAATTGGAAAATAAAGCTAAAGCAGTGAGCAAAACAGATCCAAGTCCTGCCTGCTCAGTGCTTTCATTCAAGTGGGGAAAGGGAGACCAATTTTTAAAGACCATATAATGTAATGTCCCCTTAGGGGTGAATTAGGTGACGCAAAACAAAGCTGAATTTATCAAATGCATTTTATGTGCCCGCTCGGAATGTCTCAGCCTTGCCCACACCTGAGTCCTCAGCTGCTGGCTCATGAGAAGCTCCAGCTGCTGCTCCCATGACTGCTTCCTTTTCGAGCTCCATGGACTCTCACAGCCTTTCCCCATTCCCGTCTCCTACGAGGGGGAACCTCAATGGATGTGAGTTGCACAGATCCCTGTGTTCTGAAAAGCCATAGGCTTGGTTTAATGTTCTTTTGTGGGCATTTTAGAATTCTTAATAACTGTGTAATTGGACTTATATTTTGTAACTGCAGTTTAAGGGGACAGTGGAGTATGTGGTTAAGCAGAGGAGATTTTTGCAATATGCACATTGCTGCACTTTCTTGCTGCCCCATCTGCATGTAGCCTTTGTGATTCCCTGTGAGCACAGCATGCCAGTAGACCCACAATGTGTTGGAGTTCAGTGACTCAAAGTGAGGATGAAGTAAAGTGTGTTACATCTGTGACTGAGGAGGCAAGAGTGAAGATAACTCTGAGAAGCCATGCTTTTTGTTTGCACAATAACCTGCTTTGAATGCAGAAAGCAAGCAATGGAATTCTAAGAAATATGCATGCCAAGGGACCTTATTATATCATTTCCTATTCTTGTTACTCTAACTTCTCTGTATTAATTAATCATTTATGCTTAAAATGATGGCATAGAAGGATAGGGAATGATAGGGCAACCCATAGTTCCTTCTCCTCTCAGACTTTCCTTACTAATCTGTAAGCAGAAAGTAGACAGTTTTGGTAAATGTATGCATATGAAGAAGTGAAATAGCTGTGTTAGTTCTGTGCAGTACTTTCACTGTTCTCATACAAATGAAATACCTATGCAAGTATGAACTTCAAAAATACAAATTGCAGAACTTTGGTGCTTCCATATAGGGGTTAAATGCCCTTATAGTGGCATTAAAAACACATTAGGCAATATAAAGCAATGGGTAATATTCATGCTAATAATTAAAGTTTTATTTTTTGTTTATTTAAAATTACATAGCAAATAAAAAACACCATTACCACAGAAGAAAGGAAAAGGCTTATGGAGCTGTTTCCCTGCTTTTTGAAAATGACCACTTGCATTTTTATTTTGCACTGGTCTCTGCAAATTAAACAACTAGCCCTGAGTGGTGAGCTCCAGCTTGGTCTTCATCACATTGCTTCTGCAGGAATTCAACCTAACCAAAAAATGTTAAGGCCCCTCTCATTAATTCTAGATCTGGTTGCCCTAGGATTTGCCCAAAAGATCAATTGATCTTTCCTAGAAGTGGTGGGAAAATTTACTCCCCTTGGGAAAACATGGACCAGAAGGAGATGACAGTTTCTTAACTCTTTGTCTCTTCACTGAACAATTCTGAGCCAAGATTTTCTACATGGTTTCTGGTCTGTCTAAAGATGTCCTACATGGCCATGTAGCCAGCTGCATGGCCACAGCTCCCAAAAGTGTGGCCAGGTTGTACATGGTTAATCTTATATCTGTTTTCCATCTATATCTGTCTTTTCAAGTTACCCTACTTTTGCTGCCCATTAAGCTTAAGTTCCTACCTTGTATTAGGCTGATTTTTACAGGAAGTACAGGATGCCTTTTTGGGTTGGTGGCCAGGGAGCATCTCTCTGAGTCACGGGGGATAGCTGGGATATAAGATACGTGAAGATATAAATAATAGATGAAATTGATGCATTAAATCTAATCATGAGCAAATATGTGGGTTCATAGTTATGATCTTTTATTTGGGAACTTTATGAAGTTTCCTAGAGATTTAGATATTTATCTTTTTTTATTTGTTGTAATAATAAAGTGATAACAATTTGCTTTATATACCTCAGTTTATTTAATTTTGCAAAGAGGTGAAATTTAAATGTCCTTTGTTGGATGGTGGATACTATGATGTCTTATATTCCTGCATAGCTCTGTCTGAGAATGAATTATACTAATTAACAGAATAAGAAAATGTGGCCCAAAAAGGTTCACTTACCCAGAAATTAACCAGATGTGAGTAGTGTTCCAGTGTAATGCTGTTTTCAGTCTACCCTAAGCCTCATTTTAAGTACATACTCCCTCAATTGCCACTAATAAATGTCCATTAGTATTTACTTTGAAATAAATTTTTTTCTACTGTATGGTTTCCTGTTCAAGTTCTTCCTTTAGTAACCATATAGTTATTCACAATTGATTCAAAATTACTTAACGAGGTGAGCCCTTCTGGAATAGTGAAGTTTGAGGTTCTGAAATTCTGCTCTTCCATAAAAGCAGTAACAACCTTAGCAAAATTGGTCAAAATAAAATTCTTCAGAACTCTGAAAGACCACCTGCTAGGCCATAAAACAAGTGTCAATAAATTTTAAAGAATTGTGTACAATCCTTTTGTTACAAAAAAACCTGGAAAACCTGGACTGGATCACTGACGGAAAACCAAGCGGCACTTGGAGGTCTTGGAGGGTGGATGTTTTATTTTCACACTGGCAGGCTCAGAGGGGAGTCATCTCCCAAGGTCTGAGCCCTGAAAAAAGGCAAGGGGGGCAATATATATCTTTCTGCTTCCATATCTGCAACATTTCTATGTGCACAACAAGCAAGCAAGGGGAGTGAGTTTAGGGAGTGAGTGCCTGGCAGAGCGGTAAGTGAAGGGAGTTTCTGTTGTCTTTGCTAAGAAGAGAAGCAAAAGGAAGCCAACTGGACTAGATGGCTGACCTTGTAAATATTTCCCTATCACTCCCCCTTCTGATGCCCCTTTAAACACTTTGTTTTTAGGGGCATCATCTCCTTGATTGATGACAGGGTCATAAGGGCTCTGCATATACATGAGCTGTATGGAGGAAATGCGTTCCCTGATAAAGTTAATGATCCAGTTAAAGATGCAGGGTCCCACTAATACCCTAAGGAGCAACAGAACCGCTGGCCCAGCAAGGCGAGTAAGAAGAGTTGTTAGCCACGGATTCCATTTTAACATCAGCAGCTGGAAGGTGCAAATGTCACAGGGGGTTGTGCAATTGGAGGGGATGGGCACCTAGTTCAAGGGCCGACTAAAATTAGAAGGAGCGGGAGGGACACGTGTCCCCCCGCCCCCCACAGTCCTCCTTGGCGCACTTGCTTAGCACAGCCCTCCACCAGCTTTGGGCAGTGGGAGCTGAGGACACTCAAGGGACTGAAGGCAGACCCCGTAGTAATACCAAACTGCTTAATCTGTTATGGAAAAACCTGAGAGGTCAATATGGTGGTAAGCTGGCTCTGTAGTCAGTGCCTTTAGAGCTGCTTGACCTTTTCCTCGCTGTCCCTTTGTGCTTGGTTCTGGACTTCCCCCCTCAGACATTCCAGTGTGGGTGAGGGAGGTCCAGCAGACAGTGGATCCCTTTCTTCCCCTAATGGCACAGTCTGAGTCCCATTTATTTACTGTTTTAGTTCAGTACCTTTCCCGTCTTTAAGGCAAAGGGTGGCCCTGTTCTTATCATAACATTTAGCAGGCATGTAGGTGTAGGCACTGAGCCCGGTCCCCCATTTGTCGGACTTTATGCAACCACACTGAGGTACCCCAGGAGTGAGGGGGCAGAAGGGAAGGGAAAGAAGGTATAAAAATAACATTACAGAGTGGTAGTGGGGAGATGTAGGCTGAGGCTTGAGTATAGTTTGGGAGAAACAGGTAAGCACAGCAAAACAACCTACGATTATCCAATAGACAATAGAAAGGGCAACTTTTTGAGGGGGGGCAACAGCAGAGAGTCCAATGCCTAGGATGAAAGATGCCACTCAGGCAAGGGCCAGGATTCATGGCACACAGGTGGTCATTAGTCAGAGGGTAATCGTTGGATGAGGAGGCAGAGAGGATTCTGGAAGCCTGGCTGGGCCCTTCCACTGATGTATTTTTTCATCCGGATTGTGAACCTTTTTCACTCTGGAATGATGGACCCACAGAGTGATGCCTGCAATTTTGAGGGCAGAAATAGTGGTTAGAGCAACAATGTGGGGGCCAGTCCACTGAGGTTTGAGGGGGACTGAGTCCCCAGCCTGGAAGGAATGTACTGGGGTCCCTAAGGAGATCGGGGCCTTTGTATGGTGTATTGTTGCAGCTCATTTAGGGTGGCTCTCAAGGCTTGGAGCTGTTCTCTTGCTCTTTCATCTCCTATCTGGCATAGGTTCCCTGGGAGGCTTCCTAGGCATGGGGGAGGGTGTCCATACACTAATTCAAAAGCAGAAAAGCCTTGAGCTCCAAGTGTGCAGCAAGCATGCAGGAGAGCCAAGGGCAGTAGGTCCGGCCACGGGAGTCCAGATTCTTGGCAAAACTTAGCTAGGGTTCCCTTGAGGGTGCGATTCATTTGCTCTACTTTCCCTGAACTTTGTGGCCTGTATGCAGTGTAGAGTTTCCAGGTAATGTTGAGAGATTTAGCTAAAATCTTTACTGCATCTGCTACATAGGCAGGTCCATTGTCACTGTGAATTGTAGATGGTAGGCCAAATCGGGACACAGTTTCTCTCAGGAGGACTTTGGCTACCTCCCGGCTTCATTCTTTCCTACTTGGGAAAGCTTTGAGCCACCCAGAGTATGTACATACTATTACCAGGAGGTATCTGAGTCCTCTGCTTGGCTGGACATCTGTGAAGTCTATCTCAAGGTCTTCAAAGGGGACCACTCCTTTGGACACTCCTTTGGACACTGGAAAGGGGTCATGGTACAGATCGAGTGTTACTTCTGGCACAAATTACACACTGCTCACTTAATGCTCGGCATAATGCCATCAACTGGCTTGATGTAGTATTGCTTTTTGAGGAGAGCTTCCACTGCAGTTTTCCCTAGATGGGTGAGCTGATGGTATTCGCTGACTAAATGCCTTCTGGTTGCACTTGGGACAAAGATGTGTCTGTCAGGCAGCACCCACCATCCTTTTTTAGTTAGGGTGGCTCTTTCAGCCATGGCTCAGTCCTTCTCCTTTTAAGTGTACGTGGGTGGAGGGGCCTCGACCGGGGGTGTTAGGGCCATGGTGAGGAAAGGAGCTTTATCTTTTTTATTTTTCTTTTTTTATAATTTATTTTGGTATCATTAATCTACAATTACATATTTAATATTATGATTATTAAACTACCCCCTTCATCAGATCCCCCCACCAACCCCTTTACAGTCACAGTCCATCAGCATAGACAGATGCTATAGAATCACTACTTGTCTTCTCTGAGTTGTACAGCCCTCCCTGTGCCCCCCCAACATTACGTCTGCTAATTGTAATGCCCCTTTTTCCCCCTTCTCCCTCCTTTTCCACCCATCCTCCTCAGTTCCTTTCCCTTTGGTAACTATTAGCCTGTTCTTGGGTTCTGTAAGTTTGCTGCTGTTTTGTTCCTTCAGTTTTTTTCTTTGTTCTTATACTCCATACATGAGTGAGATCATTTGATATTTATCTTTTTCTGCTTGGCTTATTTCAATGAGCATAATACCCTCTAGCTCCATCCATGTTGTTGAAAATGGTAGGATTTGTTTTCTTCTTATGGCTGAAAAATATTCCATTGTGTATATGTACCACTTCTTCTTTATCCATTCATCTACTGATGGACACTTAGGTTGCTTCCATTTCTTGGCTATTGTAAATAGTGCTGCAATAAACATAGGGGTGCATCTATATATTACAAAAAGGGCTGCTGTATTCTTAGGGTAAATTCCTAGGAGTGGGATTCCTGGGTCAAATGGTATTTCTATTTTGAGTTTTTTGAGGAACCTCCATACTGCTTTCCACAATGGTTGAACTAATTTGCAGTCCCACCAGCAGTGTAGGAGGGTTCCCTTTTCTCCACATCCTCGCCAACATTTGTTGTTGTTTGTGTTTTGGATGTTGGCCATCCTCATTGGTGTGAGGTGATATCTCATTGTGGTTTTAATTTGCATTTCTCTGATGATTAGTGATGTGGAGCATCTTTTCATATGCCTCTTGGCCATCTGAATTTCTTCTTTGGAGAAGTGTCTATTCATGTCCTCTGCCCATTTCTTAATTGGATTATTTGCTTTTTGTTTGTGGAGGTGTGTGAGTTCTTTATATATTTTGGATGTCAAACCCTTATTGGATACGTCATTTATGAATATATTCTCCCATACTGTAGGATATCTTTTTGTTCTACTGATGGTGTCATTTGCTGTACAGAAGCTTTGCAGCTTGATATAGTCCCACTTGTTCATTTTTGCTTTTGTTTCCCTTGCCCGGGGAAATATGTTGACGAAGAAGTCGCTCATGTTTATGTCCAAGAGATTTTTGCCTATGTTTTTTTCTAAGAGTTTTATGGTTTCATGACTTACATTCAGGTCTTTGATCCACCTTGAGTTCACTTTTGTGTATGGGGTTAGACAGTAGTCCAATTTCATTCTCTTACATGTAGCTGTCCACTTTTGCCAACACCAGCTGCTGAAGAGGCTGTCATCTCCCCATTGTATATTTAAGGCTCCTTTACCATATATTAATTGACTGTATATGTTTGGGTTAATGTTTGGATTTTCTATTCTGTTCCACTGGTCTGTGGGTCTGTTTTTGTGCCAGTACCACATTGTCTTGATTACTGTGGCTTTGTAGTAGAGCTTGAAGTCAGGGAGCATAATTCCCCCTGTTTTATTCCTCCTTCTCAGGATTGCTTTGGCTATTCGGGGTCTGGTCTTTTGCGGTTCCATATGAATTTTAGAATTATTTGTTCCAGTTCATTGAAGAAAGCTGGTGGTATTTTGATAGGGATTGTAATAAACCTGTAGATTGCTTTAGGTAGTATAGCCATTTTGACAATATTCTTCCTAGCCAAGAGCATGGGATGAATTTCCATTTGTTAGTGTCCTCTTTAATTTCTCTTAGGAGTGTCTTGTAGTTTTCAGGGTATAGATATTTCACTTCCTTCATTAGGTTTATTCCTAGGTATTTTATTCTTTTTGATGCAATTGTGAATGGAATTGTTTTTCTGATTTCTCTTTGTGTTAGTTCATCGTTAGTGTATAGGAAAGCAACAGATTTCTGTGTGTTAATTTTGTATCCTGCAACTTTGCTGAATTCAGATATTAGTTCTAGTAGTTTTGGAGTGGAGTCTTCAGGGATTTTTATGTACAACATCATGTCATCTGCAAATAGCGACAATTTGACTTTTTCTGTACCAGTCTGGATGCCTTGTATGTCTTTGTTTTGTCTGATTGCCGTGGCTAGGACCTCCAATACTATGTTGAATACCAGTGGAGAGAGTGGGCATCCCTGTCTTGTTCCCGATCTTAGATAAAACGCTTTCAGCTTCTCACTGTTAAGTATGATGTTAGCTGTGGGTTTGTCATATATAGCCTTCATGATGTTGAGGTAGTTCCCCTCTATACCCATTTTTTTGAGAGTTTTAATCATGAATGGATGCTGAATTTTGTCAAATGCTTTTTCAGAATCTATGGGATCATCATGTGGTTTTTGTTCTTCTTTCTGTTGATGTGGTGGATGATGTTGATGGATTTTCTAATGCTGTGCCATCCTTGCATCCCTGGCATGAATCCCACTTGATCATGGTGTATGATCCTCTTGCTGTATTTTTGAATTCGGCTTTCTAATGTTTTGTTCAGTATTTTTGCATGTACGTTCATCAAGGATATTGGTCTGTAATTTTCTTTTTTGGTGAGTTCTTTGCCAGGTTTTAGCATTAGAGTGATGCTGGCTTCATAGAATGAATTTGGAAGCATTGTCTCCTTTCTATTATTTGGAAAACTTTAAGGAGAATGGGTGTTATTTCTTCTCTATATGTCTGGTAGAATTCAGAGGTGAATATATCTGGTCCGGGGGTTTGTTCTTGGGTAGTTTTTTGATTACCGATTCAATTTCATTGCTAGTGATTGGTCTGTTTAGTTTTTCTGTTTCTTGCTTCGTCCGTCTTGGAAGGTTGTATTTTTCTAAGAAGTTGTCTGTTTCTTCTAGGTTTTCCAGCTTGTTAGCATGTAGATTTTCATAATATTCTCTTATAATTATTTGTATTTCTGTGGGGTCTGTTGTTATTTTTCCTTTCTCATTTCTCATTCTGTTTATATGTGTAGAGTCTCTTTTTCTCTTAGTAAGTCTGGCTAGGGGTTTATCTCTTTTATTTTTTCAAAGAACAAGGTCTTGGTTTCATTGATGTTTTCTATTGTTTTATTCTTCTTAATTTTATTTATTTCTTCGCTGATCTTTATTATGTCCCTCCTTCTGGTGACTTTGGGCCTCATTTGTTCTTTTTTTTCCAATTTCAATAATTGTGTCTTTAGAATATTCATTTGGGAATGTTCTTCCTTCTTTAAATAGGCCTGGATTGCAATATACTTTCTTCTGAGAACTACCTTTGCTGCGTCCCACAGAAGTTGTGGCTTTGTGTTGTTGTTGTCATTAGTCTCCATATATTCTTTGATTTCTGTTTGGATTTGGTCGTTAACCCATTGATTAATTAGGAGAATGTTGTTAAGTCTCCATGTATTTGTGAGCCTTTTTGATTTCTTTCTAAAATTTATTTCTAGTTTTATGCCTTTGTGATCTGAGAAGTTGGTTGGTAGGATTTCAATATTTTTGAATTTACTGAGGTTCTTTTTGTGGCCTAGTATGTGGTCTATTCTGGAAAATGTTCCATGTGCACTTGAGAAGAATGTGTATCCTGTTGCTTTTGGGTGCAGAGTTCTGTAGATATCTGTTAGGTCCATTGGTTCTAGTGTGTTGTTCAGTGCCTCTGTGTCTTTACTTATTCTCTGTCTGGTTGATCTGTCCTTTGGAGTGAGTGGTGTGTTGAAGTCACCTCAGATGAATGCATTGCTGTCTATTTCCTTCTTTAATTCTGTTAGTATTTGTTTCACATATGCCAGCACTCCTGTGTTGGGTGCATATATATTTATAATGGTTATATCCTCTTGTTGGACTGACCCCTTTATCATTATGTAATGTCCTTCTTTATCTCTTGTTACTTTCTTCATTTTGAAGTCTATTTTGTCTGATACAAGTACTGCAACACCTGCTTTTTTTATCCTTGTTGTTTGCATAAAATATCCTTTTCCATCCCTTCACTTTTAGTCTGTGTATATCTTTGGGTTTGTGGTGAGTCTCTTATAAGCAGCATATAGATGGGTCTTGCTTTTTTATCCATTCTGTTACTCTGTGTCTTTTGATTGGTGCATTCAGTCCTTTTACATTTTAGCGTGATTACTGATAGATATGTACTTATTGCCATTACTGGCTTTAGATTCGTGGTTAACAAAGGTTCAAGGGTAGCTTCTCTACTATCTAACAGTGTAACTTGACTTTCTTGTTAAGTTATTGTAAACACAGTCTGATGATTCTTTATTTATCTCCCTTGTCATTCTTCCTTCTCCATTCTTTATATACTTGGTGTTTTAATCTTTGCCTTTAGTTAGTATTTGGATGGTCTGCTTTCTTTGCTATGATTTTATTTTCTCTGGTGACCTCTTTTTAGCCTTAGGACTGCTTCCATCTAGAGTGGTCCCTTTAAGATATCTTTAAGAGGTGGTTTATGGGAAGCAAATTCCCTCAGCTTTCACTTGTCTGGAAATTGTTTAATCCCTCCCTAAAATTTAAATGATAATCGTGCTGGATACAATATTCTTGGTTCAAGGCCCTTCTGTTTCATTACGCAAAATATATCATGCCATTCTCTTCTGGCCTGTAAAATTTCTGTTCTGAAGTCTGATGATATTCTCATGGGTTTTCCTTTGTAGGTGATCTTTTTTCTCTGTCTAGGTGCCTGTAATACTCTGTCCTTATCTTTGATCTTTGCCATTTTAATTATTATGTGTCTTAGTGTTGTCTTCCTTAGCTCCCTGGTGTTGGCAGATCTGTGGGCTTCCATGGACTGCGAGACTATTTCCTTCCCCAGCATGGGGATGTTTTCAGCAATTATTTCTTCAAAGACATTTTCTATCCCTTTTTCTCTCTCTTCTTCCTCTGGTACTCATATAATGCGAATATTGTTCCATTTGGATTGGTCACACAGTTCTCTTAATATTCTTTCATTCCTAGAGATCCTTTTATCTCTCTCTGCCTCAGCTCTCTGTATTCCTGTTCTCTGCTTTCTATTCCATTAACAGTCTCTTGCATCTCGTCCAGTCTGCTGCTAAGCCCGTTGATTGCTTGTCTCATTTCTGCATTGTCTTTCATGACTTCCCTCAGCTCTTGCTTATTCCTCTGTAGGTCCATCAGTATGGTTATGACTTCTATACTGAATTCTTTTTCAGGAAGATTGTTCATTTCCTTCCCATCATACAACCTGTCTGGTGTTGTCTGGGTCTGGGTCAGCTTTGTTTGTACCATATTCCTCTGTCTTTTCATGGTGATAGAAGTGGTCGCTGGTAGGTGCCACGTATGTCAGCTGGGCTCTTTAAGACTTTTAAAAAGAAAAGAAAAAAAAAACACCTGCCGGGAGTAGATTCTGTGAGAATGCTGTAGATGGCACTGCTGTTCCACTGTTCCACAGCCGCGGCCCCGCCACTCCACAGGGCCCTTTGTAGCTCTGGCCAGGGCTGGAACGAATGGGAGGCTGCTGATCTCCGCGGGAAGTCTCAGTGCGGCTACTTTTTCCCAGTAGCTAGCCAAGGGCTCTGAAATTCCCTAGGACTCCCAGCCTGCTGTACTGAGTGTGCTGGGATGATCCTGCTCCTCCATTGGGCCCCTGTCTAAGACCTCTAAAAAGGCGCATGCTTTTCTTTTGTCCCAGGGAGCAGCTGAGAGTCCCTGGGTGCATTCCCTGGCTCAGATCTTGCACCTCTGACTCTCCAATCTCCGATACACCATTCAATATGTGTCAGTGCTCCCGGCACAGATCACCAGGGCTGGTTATTCTGCGTGCCTGTTCTTCCACTCCCTCCCCACTCTGAATCCTCTCCTCCTGCCAGTGCAGTGGGGTTGGGGAGTGCTTGGGTCCGTATCTTACCTGCTTTGTGGGGTACCGAGTCCTCTCAGGTGTAGCTGCAGGCTGGGTGCCATCCTATATCTTCTGGTCTGTCTTTTAGGAATAGTTGTATTTGTTGTATTTCAATATATATGCTTTTGGGAGATTTCTACTGCCCTGCACATGCCACCATCTTCCTGGAACCCTGCCTCTGTTTTTTTTTTATTTTTATTGGCCACTGTTTTAGCTGCTTTATCTGCCAGCTGGTTCCCCTGTGTTATGGGTTTTTTTCCCTTTAGGTGTTCTTTTCAATGCACAATTGTTACTTTTTTTGTTGGGAGGGGGCAGCCAGCCAGCCCTCAGAAGTTTTAATATTGTGTCAGCCAAGAGTTGGAGAGGGAGCAGTGTCCCTTCATGAGGGAAACAACAGCATGATAAACCTTGACATTTAGTTTTTTGTCCTAGAGTAAGTTTATCTGCTTTTTTTTAATGAATAGAACTGTGGTTGCCAGTGTCCTGAGGCAGGGTGGCTATCCTCCCACAATTGGGTTCATTTTTTGACAGGTATGCAAACGGCCGCTGCCAGGACCTAACAGTCTGTGTGAGAACCCTGAGGGCCACTTTTTCCTTTTAACTTAACATATGAAGATTTGAAGGGCTTTCCTATATCTGGCAGGCCCATGGCTGGTGCCTGCCCTAAAGCAGCCTTTATTTCCAGGAAGGTGGCTCTTGCTTTTTCTGTCCAGACAGTGGGCTCTCTGTCTGGCCCCCCTAGGAGGCTGTAGAGGGGTTTTACCAATGCCGAGAATGCAGGAATCCAGATTCTGCAGAACCCAGCAGCCCCCAGGAACTCTCGTATGCCTGTCTTTGTCTGGGGCTGGGGTCAATGGCCTTTTTCCTCTCTGGCCCTACTGCCCTTTCTCCCTGGGTGAGGAGGAAGCCTAAGTACCAGACTGCTGCTGACGGATTTGTGCCTTTTTTCATGAGGCTCAGTATCCTGAGTCTGACAGGAGTTGCAGGAGGGCCTTTGTGCCTTTTGCACAATTTTCCTGGCTGTCACTGGCAAGGAGGAGGTCATCTACATATTGCAGGAGGGTGCAGCATGTGGCTTCCCAAGGAAAGCTGGCAAGGTCTGAAGCCAATGCCTCTCCAAAGAGGGTCGTTGAGTTCTTGAGCCCTTGTGGAAGCCGTGTCCATGTTAACTGCATCTGCCGCCCTGTATCTGGTTCAGTCCATTCAAAGGCAAATAAGAGCTGACTTTGGGGGGCCAGTAGAGGCAGAAAAAGGCATCTTTTAAGTCTAGGCAAGTGAACCATTTGACAGACCCTGGGATCTGGCTGAGGAAGGTGTATGAATTTGGGACCACTGGTGTAAAGAGACAGTCACTTTCTTAATGGCTCGTAGGTCTGGAATAGGCTGGTACCCTCCTTCTGGCCTTATGACTGGTGGAAACGGGGTGTTACAGGGTGACTGACCCTCGATTAGAATGCCTGCCTCTGAGTCTATTCAGGTGTTCCTGGATGCCTGCTCTTGCCTCTTGTCAGAGGCAGTACTGCCTCTGTCTCTGTGGCCAGGCCTGCAGAGTCAATTCTACAATGACAGGGGCTCGGCTATGAGCAAGTCCAGGTAGGTTGTCTTCAGCTCATACTGAAGGGAAGGCAGCTCTGAATTCAGGTGGGCTTCTTGAGAGGGTCTGGGCACAGAATAGCCTCCACGTCTCTTCCCTAGGTGTGGTTACTGCCAGTATGAGGGACCCTGGCTCTTCTTGGCCTGTGTTTAGTTCGAGGCTGGTGTATACAGTTGGTTCAAAAATCATTTGGGCCCTGAGCTTTGAGAATATATCTCGACTGAGGAGGGGAATGGGGCACTCAGGCAGTTAGAGAAACTCATTTTGGAGCTTGTGGCCTCCAAGTTCACATTGGCGGGCTTGGCAAAAGTGTTGCTGGATTGCTTATGTCCCAATGGCTCTGAGAAAAGTTGCAGTCTTGTTACTGAAGGGGGCTACAGGGAGGGTGAACACAGAGTGTCAACCATAAAACTCATGTTTTGTCCCCCCACTTTCATCTTGACTGTGGGCTCATGGGGGCTGAGCATGAGAGATCCCGGTCCTTGTCAGTCTGAGTCTGTTCCTGCCAGGCCAGGTAGCCTTTCCCCATGAGGGTCCTCCTTGTAGTGACTGGGCTTTGGGGCTTTGCCTCATTTGGGGCATTCGTTCTTCCAGTGCCCCTTCTCTTCACAGTAAGCACACGGGTCCCTGGCTAGGTCGTCCTAGGCTTTTTGCCTCCTGGTGGCCAGCTTTTCTCTGCTTTTTGGTCATCTCTTTTAGGGCAGCTGCCAGGAAGCTGGCCTTTTTCTTCATTCTTCTTTCATCCTCCCTGTCAGCCTGAACTTCTCTGTTTAGATATACTTTATTGTCAGTTTTAATTAGTTCAGTGATATTTATTCCGGCAAAGCCTTCAAGTTTTTAGAGCTTTTGTCTGATGTCTGGGGTGGCTTGGCCCACAAATGAGGTGTTGACCATTCATTGGCTCCCTGGTGACTCAGAACTGAAGGGGTGTACATGTGATAAGCTTCACACAGTCTTTCATAATAGAGACTCCTGATTGTTGAGTGACTGAAAATACTTTGCTCATGTTCATAGGCTTTTTGGACCTGGCTTTGATCCCCTGGAGGAGGGTGTCCTGATATCGGCAGATGCGGTGCTGTCCCTCAGCGGTGGTGAAGCCCCACTTGGGGCACTCCTCAGGGATAGAGATTTCAGCCCATGCACTCCGATCAAGGACCCCAGATGGTGCATGCTCTTCCAGGTATTGGTGAGACCCTCTTATGATCCACACCCTGATCCGTGTTGAACAGGGTGCAGAGAAGCTGTTGGCAGTCTTTCTGGGTTGGCCAATGGGTTTGGAGTAGGGATTCCATTAGATCAACCAAGGCTTGTGGTTTCTCCAAATATGACGGAGTGTTGTGTTTCTAATTGAGGAGGTCAGTTGGTAGTAAAGCATGGACCGGCCTGGCTGGGTGGTCCCATCCTCATCATACCTCTCAGGCTCCTCTGTCTCTCACAACAGCATCTGAAAGGTGCCTGCTCCAAGCTGAGGGTGCAGTCTGGCTGAGGGTCCAGGGGAGAGTGGGTCCACTGATTCTGGAGTTGGCAGAGATGCTGATGGTGGCAGGGTGTCTTAGACTGGGGGACTGGGTGCTGACAGCCTTGGGGGTGCATAAGGTAGGGCAATATTAGCTGTTCCTCTGGGTCACCAGCAAGAATTTGCAGAGGCTCAGGCTTCTGTTGATCCTTTGTAGGCTTATTTGTTGAGGCAACTAAGACCCTACCCGGTCCCTGCCTGTTGCAAGCGAATCACCCAAGGGGGAAGGGTCTGGGCAACTCCTAACCGGGAGTCAATGTATGGGAACTGGTCAGGGTGACCTGGGTCTCCAGGGATGACCTGCCAGACCTTGAAGACTGTTGGGACAGCTAGGGTGTCTTCCAGAGGCTATCCTGAATCAAAGGTGGGCCATTCAGATTCATACAGGGTTTTCAGCCTGCCAGGAGTTAATTTTATCCTGTAGTCTTCTGAAAATCCCTTCCTAAAATTTTTGATCATGGTGTCAAGATCTGTGGGTTTGCTGTGCCCTGACCCCATGATGTATCCATGTAACAGTGCCGTGACAACAGACAAGGGAGGGGTGCCTCCTCTAGAGAGGAGACCAGTCAGATGCCCGTCCATTTGTGCTCCTCTCGGAGACTTTGGTCAACCTTGACTAAGGTGCACCCGTATAAGTCCCGGGCCAGGTCAGCCGTAGCTGAGTCACCGTTATGTCGTGGCGGCCGACCGTGAATACAGCAAAGGGCCCACTCGGATTCCATAGCACAGCCCGTGGAATCACAGATTCATTGCAGACTGAATGGCTTCAGCCGTCCTGCACACTCACTCACAGACTCAGACCAGAGTTTAAACATTTCCCCCATGGGAATGTCTACCTGTGAGACTTCTAAGAAGTCTCCATGAGGTGATCAGGCTCCCCCTCCAACCCAGTGGGTGGGACTGGCTGGGTCAGGGGCCCAGGGGCCTTACTGGATTCGACGTTGGAGCCAGGTCCTCACCTGCCAAGCCTTCCTGAGTCCAGTGGAAACAGCACAGTGGGGTTTTCCTGGGACGACCGGGCAGGAGACTGCCAAAAGATCAGTCAAGGTGCACCTTCTCCATTGTGATCACCCATTCTGTCACCGCCCCCCATTGCCCCAAACAGGTGGTGACAAAGCCAGTGCAGTTGGGTTTCCTGGTCAGGGAACAAAATGTTATGGAAAAACCTGGAAAACCTGGACTGGATCACTGACAGAAGAACCAAGCAGCACTTGGAGGTCTTGGAGGGTGGAGGTTTTATTTTTACACCAGCGGGCTCAGAGGGGAGTCATCTCCCAAGGTCTGAGCCCCAAACAAAGGCAAGGGGAGCAATATATATCTCTGCTTCCATATCCGAACATTTCTACATGCACAGCAAGCAAGCAAGCAAGGAGGAGTGAGTTTAGGGAGTGAGTGCCTGGCAGAGCAGGAAGTGAAGGGGAGGGGGAAACGGGAGTTTCTGCTGTCTTTGTTAAAGAAGAGAAGCACAAGGAAGCCACCTGGACTATATTGCTAACCTTGTAAATATTTTCCTATTACTTTAAAGGATTTCTAGTGTATAAAGTGTATTCTCTGACCACACAGTTATAAAACTAGAAATCAATAACAGAAGGAAATTTGGGGAATTCACAAACATGTGCTAATTAAACATGTGTTCCTAAGTTAACCAATGAGTTAAAGAATAAGTCACAAGAAAAGTCAGAAATTAACTTGAGATGAATGGAAACAAAAACACAATATAACAAAACTTATAGGATGCAACTGAAGTAGTGGTGGAAGGGAAGTTTATACTGTAAATGCCTATATTAAAGAGGAAGAAAGATCTCAAATCAATAATCTGACCTTCCACTTAAAATAGAAGAAGAAGAGCAAACTAAATACAAAGCTAGCAGAAGAAAGGATGTAGGAAGATTGGAGTGGAGATAAATGAAATAGAGAATAGGAAAACCAATGGAGAGACTCAACAAAATAAAAAATTGATATTTTAAAGAGATAAGCAAGATGGTCAACTCTTTATCTAAATTGCAAAGAGAAAAAGAGAGAAGATTCAAATGAGTAAAATCAAGAATGAAACAGAGGATATTATTACTGACTTTACAGAAATAAAAAGGACTATAAAGCAATACTATGACAATTATACCATATCTAATGCCAGTACATTAGGTAACTCAGATGAAATGGACAAATTCCTAGAAAGACACAAACTACCAAAACTGATTCAAGAAGAAATAGAAAATATGACTAGACCTGAAACAAGTAAAAGCATTGAATTGATAATTATAAAATTTCCCACCAGTAGTAGTCCAGGCACAGCTGAATGTGCTGGTGAAATTCAATCAAACTGTTAAAGAAGAATCAATGCCAACCTTCACAAACCCTTCCAAAAAACACAAGAAAAAAGAACACTTCATAACTCATTCTATGTGGCAAATATTACCCTGGTATCAAAGCCAAAGATACAATGAAAGAAAACTATGAATATCTCTTATAAAAGTAGATGTAAAAATACTCAACAAAATACTAGCAAACCAAATCCAGTAACATTTGAAAAGATACACTAGACCAATTAGGATTTACTCCAAGAATGCAAGATTGGTTTAACATTTAAAAGTCAGTCAATATAATATACCATATTAACAAAATAAAGGAAAAAATCCACATGATCTTCTCAATAGACACCAATAAAGCATTTGACAATTTCAACACCTTTTAATGATTAACAATACTAAAAAAACTAGCAGTAAAAGGGAATTCCCTCAAGTGATAAGGACCAACTACAAAAATCCTCACAGTTAACATCATACTTTATGATATATAGACTGAATGCTTTCCCCCATGAGATCAGGCACAAAACAAGTATTCCACTCCCACAACTCTATTCAACATTGTATTTGAGGTTCTTTTCAGGGCAGTGAAACAAGAATAAGAAGTCAAATGCACTCAGATTGAAAAAGAAGAAGTAAAAGTATTTCTTTTCAAAGATGACATTATCTCGTATATGGAAAACCCTAAGAAATCCACATATAAGAAATCTATCATAACTAATAAGTGAGTTTATTTAGGATATAAGATTAACATAAAAAATCATATTTCTGTGTACTGCAATGAATCCAAAAACTGAAATTAAGGAAATGATTCAATTGATAATGGCATCAAAAAGAAGTGCAAGACTTGTACACTGAAACCAAAACATTGCTGAAAGACATTAAAGAAGACAGAAATAAGTGGAAAGATATCACATGTTCATGGATTAGAAATCTTGATATTATTAAGTTGGAAAAATGTCCTGTATCAATGTTCAGATTCTATACAATCCCTGTGAAAACCTCAACTTACTTTTCTGCAGAAAATGATAAGGTGATCCTAAATTTGATATGGAAATGCAATGAACCCCAAATAGCCAAACAATCTTGACAAAAATGAACAAAGTTGGAAGTCTCACTTCCTGGTTTCATAACCTACTACAGTTAACTGTACAGTAATCAAGACATTATGGTACTGTTATAAGGTTAGATAAATAGATTAATGGAATAAAATTGAGAAACTAGAAATAAATCCTTACAATTATGATGAATCATTTTTTGAAAAGGATGCAAAGATAATTCAATGGAGAAAGAATAGTCTTCAACCAATGGTGCTGGATAACTACCTACACATAGAAATGAATTTGGACTCCTACCTCACACCTTATACAAAATTTAACTCAAATTAAGTGATGGATCTGGCCATGGGCTTATCTCCAGCTAGCTGTGCACCTGCACTCTTCCAGCCTGACCCCCTTCACTGATGTCTTCTGCCATGCCCACACCCATGGTGAGACCCTGAAGCCACAGGAGTGCACACTGACCGCCAAGGCCCCTTTAACTCTTGTAGGTCTGGACTTGACCCTGACTCTTGTCACTGACCTCCACAGCAGGGCTAGCCTACAATAAGCCCCTGCAGTCACGCATCTGTATGTTGACAGGTCAACTCCTATAAGTGGTGTCCACTACCTTGCATGCATCTGTGGTGAGCTCCTGAAGCCCTGGGAGTGCATAACTCCAGCCAGGTTCCTGCAATTGCTAGTGTGCCTACAGCTGACCCCAGCCCTTGCCACTATGAGTGTACTGGCAAATGGCCCCTGCCACTACACAGCGGAGTGTGTACATACTACCACTTCCAGCCACTATTACTGCCTTCCCTGCTCTCTAGCCACTGGACCTGGAGTTCCCACATCAAAAACATTGAAATAGTTTGGAATAAATTTAACCAAGGAAGTAAAAGATCTATTCACTGAAAACTATAAATTAAAGAAGACACACATAAATGGAAAGATAGCCTGTCTTTACGAATCAGAGAAATGAATATTATTAAAATACTGGTACTACCCAAAGCCATTTACATATTCAGTGTAATCCCCATCAAAATTCCAATGGCATTTTTCATAGACGTAGAAAAAGCAATTCTCATATTTGTGTGGAACCATAAAAGAAAGAACAAAATTGGAGGCATCATACTTCTTGATTTCAAAGTATAGTACAAAGTTATAGCAATTAAAACAGTATTATAATGTCATAAAAATAGATACATGGAATAAAGGAGCAGAATTGAGAGCCCACAAATAAATCCTCATGTATTTGGTCAACTGTTATTTGACAAGGGAGCCTCAAATATGCAATGGGGAAAGTCTAGTCTCTTCAATAAATAGTGCTGGGAAAACTGGATATTCATATGCAAAAGAATGAAATTAGAGCCCTTATCTTACATCTCACAAAAATTAACTTGAAACAGATTAAGGCCTTAAATATAAGACCTGAAATCATAAATATTCTAGAAGAAAACAGAGGATAAAAGCTCCTTGACATTTATCTTAGCAATGATTTTTTTGAATATGACATCAAAAGAACAAGCAACAAGTGGGACTACATTAATCTAAAAAATTCTGCACAGCAAGAGGAATCATCAAAAAAATGAAAAAGCAGCCCATGGAATGTGAGAAAATATATGCAAACTATAGATCTGGTAAGGGGTTAATATAAAAAATATATAAAGGACTCATACAACTAAATAGCAAAAAACAAAAACAAGACAAATAATATGATTTAAAAATGGGCAAATGACCTGAATAGACATTTTTCCAAAGGAGGCGTATGGATGGCCAACAGGTACATGAAAGGTGCTTAATATCATTAATCATCAAGAAAGTGCAAATCAAAATCACCGTGAGATATCACCTCACACCTTTAGAATGGCTAATAGGCTAATACCAAAAAGACAAGATAACAAGTATTGATAAAGGGAACACTTGTACACCCTTGGTGGGAGCATAAATTGGTGCAGCCTCTAAGGAAGGCAGTATGGAGATTCCTCAAAACAGCCAACATAGGATACCAGTATAAATATCTATCAACAGATGAATGAATAAAGATTTTATATATATATATATGTGTGTGTGTGTGTGTGTGCATATATATATATATATATATATATATATATATATATAATGGAATATTATTCAGCTATAAAAAAAAGGAAATCCTGCTATATGCAACATGGATGATCATTGGAGACATTATGCCAAATAAATCAGACAGCGAAAGAAGTATTATCTCACTTATGTGGAATCTAAAAAAGCCAAACTCATAGATACAGAGATTTGTGGTTGTCAGGGACTGGGGAATGGAGGAAATGGGGAGATGTTAATCAAAGGGTACAAACTTCTGGCTGTGAGAGCAGTAAGTCCTGGGCATCTGATGTGCAGCATGGTGACTATAGTTCACAACACTGTGTTAGATACCTGAAAGTTGCTGAGAGATTCGATCTTAAATGTTCTTACAGTAACAACAATTTTAAAAAATGGTAATTATGTGAGGTGAAAGATGTAATAACTAATTTTATTGTGGTAAACATTTTACAAGGTATAATGTATCAATTCACCACATCTTATACCTTAAACATACACAATGTTATATGTCATTTATATGTTAATAAAAGTAGAACAAAAAGAATAATAGCATTCATAGATAGTATGGATGGATTTCATTAAAATTTTACTCCCATAAACTGCTGTTAAAAGTCCTAATTGATATAATCTTTCTCAAAATCAAATTCAGAGTATTCATCAGAAATATTTATATTCTTTAATCTTAGTTTATAATAATCCATCCAATGAACATACTTGGAGAAATTAATAAAGGAGTAAATATATGCAAAATGAGTGATAGACCTATAAGAATTAAGATGATAAAACTTAGAAGAAAACTTTGTGACTTTGGGTTACATCAGGGTTTCTTAGAAAAGAAAATGAATTGCTTTTCTTTCTTTCTGTGATAAAAATCTTGATAACTTAGCCTTACAGGGAATTGTGAATAAACACTCAACTGAGAGCTGGGAGCAGCCTTCAGACAAGTCCCCCTCTCAGTAGTATTTTATAATGTACAGGTGTAAAAGGCAACAACAGGTAATCGAGGAAACCAGTACCGAAAGGGCTAGCAAGATCTGTTCAAATTTCCTTCTGTACCTATGTGCTTTTCTTCTTTTGTCCAGTTTTTTTCATTTATACCAAGTATCTTAAGGTAAACACCCTAGATTTTTTTCAACACTTATATTCTTCAGCAGCATCCTCTGAAAATATACTTCCTCTTTATTTAGAGAGTACTGTAGAGAAGGACCCTCCCTTAACGATTTAAATCCTGCCTCCATCCCAAATATATTTGTTTCCCTTTCATCTCTCTCTTTTTAAGTTTTAATGCCTCTGGTGCTTGTTTCCCCTTTTTAAAAAAATATAGTGTGAGTATAGTCTGTTTCTTCTTTGAACATTCCATGCTGTGTTTCACCCCCTTGACCCATGTAGTCACTTGCTAATTCACTGAACACAAACCCCCAGTCTACGAGTGTCTCCTGTTTTTGCTTTCAATTGTATATAAGCTGAACACAATGATATCAAAATACTGTATACTTTCTGTGATCGTGTATATTTTCCATGTCTTCTTTTTTCTTATCTACTCTCAATATAGTGATTTAAAAAATATTTGTAGAACATAAGGATAGCTTATAAGCTACTCTTATTTTAATCCATTCAAATTTTTCTTTTAAAAATAATCACATTCTATAGGTCATTTGCTATTGAATATATTGTGGATGATTTTGAAATAATCCTTTATCCATTGTTTAATATGATTGAGTAGTCCCAGAAATTTCTTCCAGCACCAACTACTTTTTGCTGTTAATTATCTGACTACAAAGTCCTTAAAATAGTCTGTTGGCCGCTCTTCTCAGTATTGTTTCATGCCCTGGTAGGAAAATCTAATTCTGTTGATTGTAGGAGGAAAAAGTAAAAACAAATATTTGACAGTTGTCTGCTGGCATCTTCCCACCCTTTCTCATGTTTTCTAGGAATTTGCCTGTTGTCGGTTTTTATATTTACCACTTGGTTCCTCTTTTGGTGCTCTTCTCTGATTTCAGAGCTCTAGCTTTAGAATCAACGATAATAATTTCAGTTTTCATCTGATACTTAACCTCAGCCTTCCCACCTGATGGGAAACGCCCAGTCCGGGCGTGTGAGTGCACGCCTGCTGCTCAGAGACTGGCCTCCAGCAGCCGCCACAAAGGCCATCCTGTTGCTCAGCACGGGAGTTTGGTATCAGCATGGTGAAAAGCTGCAGATGAGGGGTTCCTTGAGGTGCTGTGGAAGAGGCCAAGGTTTTCTCACCCCAGGAAAATACTGCAGCCTCTGAGCTGAGAAGTAGCTCCAACCTGCAGAAACCAAGGAAAGTCACAACAAAATGAAAAAATCCCCTTAGAGAAAGGAAGGTTAGCTGTTTTCTTTTAGTCGTTTGTTCACACATGGGCCAAGATACAGACTTAGGACCCCATGGGGAAGATAACAACTCCAGCACAGAAGAAAATCAGAAAGTGTGGCATAAGAGCACATTGGATTGTCAAAGGCGCCTATTATTTCTAATGTCTCCTGGGAAACTATATGCATGTAAGCTGTCCTAAATGTTTGGAGTAGTAAACCAGATGCTACACTTAGTTCAATCTGTACTTATTAAAGTTGTCAGAATTACATTAATGTTCAACATCCTAATATAAACCCGACTCAATGCCCATGTATGTTCTTGTGCGTTCTTCTTTCCATCCATTACCAGCACATATGCACACACACACATATACATCCCCCATATTTAATAAGTTGTTTCATAGTGGTTACAGGGCTGCTATGAAATCTGGGCTCCAGTTTCCCTACCCAGCTCCATCCTGATCCCATGTGTGACCACAGGTCTAAGTGCCACTTTTAAACCAGAGGTTTGGCTCCTGTCCAGGTCCCGTCAGGACCCCTCTGCCCCCAACACAATGGTGTGTCCACCTGGAAGGAAGCACCCTCTGGTCCTGGGATCGGCCAGGGTATCCCGGCAGGGCGCTTGTCCTGTGTTGGTCCAGGTCACCTGAAGTACCTTCCCTGACATTTCCTCAGGCGCCTGGCAGAGCCTGCAAATGGGTGTGCCCTGTCCTGATTTCTCCTTCAGGGTCCTCTCTGGCTAGGTATCTCTCCTCATCACCAACCGCACCCTCGTCCCCCACAGCTCACTCTGGTTGGCCTGCACAGTGTTTCTTTTTGGGACTGTGTAAGCATGGGCTGATGGAATAGTAGTAACTTGGAGTGATTCTCACTGCACAGGTGAGGGGTTCAGGGCTTTGGGATACCAACAATCCTTTGCATACCTTTGGGTTTTGAGTCAAATGGTAGGGCCCATCTGTTGACTCTTGTCTGCTCTGTGTCCCAAGCACAGAGCCCTTCTCTCCTACAGCTCCAAGCACAGCAGGGGTGTCATAGCTGCCCTTTGCCCTAGGTCCCCCCACCAGTGCTGGCACCCAGGGTGTCATCCCATCCCCTCTGCAGGCTCCACACCATGTCCAGGGGTGGCCTTACTTATCTCCTCTGAAGGCTTCCGAAGTGCTCTGTAAGACAGCAGTCCCCCCAGATGATGTCCTCTCACCTCTGATTGATGTGGTGACAGCCTCCTGCCCCTGGTCCATTGTAAGCCATTCCAGATGCGTGACGGACAGTCCTTGAGTAAATGGCACTGCTCTTCTGCCCCCTTGATGGTGTGGATGAGCTGAAGGCCAAGTTTGGTCAATATTGGAAAGGTTGCACTCTAGGAATGCAGTCTGCCATGCAGTCTGCCTGCACGGCCTACAGTGTTCACGAGAAGATGCAATTGGAAGATGTGTCGTTTTAAGCTTATGCTAGAAAAATCCCAAACAGTACATTTAACATGACCAGGAAAAAAACTGTAATCCAGAGTCTCCTATAAGCAAGACTTGCATGTGTGGTCATCATCAACAAAGTACAGTACGAACTCTGGAGCCAACCATCCCCGGTGGCACAGCTCATGACGCAGCTTCAGAAGTGATGTCGTACCAGCCCTACACACGTGGAACTAGGGACTGCAGAGGCAGGAAAAGTCTGCATTGTTTCAATACAAGCAGGTTCCCAAGAGCCATGGCATTGTGGGTAAGAACAGCATTGCTACTTTTTTCTTGTGTTTGGAGCTGCAAAGCTAGTTAAACAGTACATGTGACAATAAAGAACATGACAGCAAAGAGATGGTCACCAGACTTGTACAAGAAGAAATGGTGGCCAGGCAGTCCAAAGACTCTCTGTGTCTGCTAACTGAACAATAAACAACATGTAAGTACTTCTTTTCCAGCTATTATTCTTCATTAATCAATCTTCATTAAAAATTATTAATAAATCACTCTATCCATGGGAGCTCATGAATTTTATAATACATTAAAAAAAATCAAATTGTTTATATGAACAGGTTGGGCAAAAAAGTAAATTTGTCCAGGTCCCTACACATTATAGTCATGGCCCTGTGGGTGACTTTGGGTATTTCACCGCCCTGAGGGTTCCTGGCAGAGACCACAGCCGACACAGAGGGCCTTGCAGAGACATTAGAGATCAATAAGAAAAGTGCTTCACTCCTCAAGTTGTACAGGTTCCAATCATCACTTTGTTACCTTGAAGACATACTAAGCACCACTCTCCTACACTGGCAGACGTACCCAGCTGGACTTGAGATAAAATTTTTTGACAGCATTGTAAATAATACCTTTTGACTCAAATGTCCTTGAGAATATTTTCCTTTCTAAAGGTAGCTGGAAAGGACATAGACAGTGGAGGGATTAAAAAGCCCAGGACTTTATATGAGCTTATGAAAACACCCACAGGGGGCAAAGATTTAATGAAAGGTAAACGGCCCCAGGTAGGAACTGGTAAAACCATTTCAGAACAGATAAAGAGGTGGATGGAAAAAAAATACAGTTTATGGTATGTGATGGTGTGGAAAGAGGCTTGAGAGCAATTGCCTATGACCATGCAGAGAGCAGTAGGAGTTTAATTAACTGCCTTCATAAACGTGCATGGAAATTCATTTCTCCCCAAAAGTTTATGGAATAGCTGAAAGATTCTTTTTACTGAAGTTCTTTTGTGCAAGCAACGTCATAGGCCACATATGACCCCAAGTAAATAGGAAACATTCTTTGCTCTCAAAGATCTCAGGTTACTAGAGTTTTATTTTATATAACAGTGTGTGCGCAAGAGCCAGGAGAGGATAGAGTAGAGAAGGCACATGTTCCATGGCAGAACCAGAAATTCCTAATTAAGCAAATAGAATCTAAAAGAAGCCTGGAGGATTAAGATGTCTGGTTTTGTTTATTTTAGCATTATAAAATTAAATTAGATAATAAAGAAAAGTTACATAACTCTATCACCTTAATATGACTATTATTACTTTTGCGCATTCCATTCATGCGTCTCTCCTATGTTTGTTTTTTAATTTATTTTAATCGATTTATCAAGGCATAATTTAGAATAAAATGCTTGCAACTTAAGTGAACAGCCTGACAAATGTATAAATGTGGGCAATCGTCAACACAGTCAAGATACAGAATATTTGCAACACCTGTAAAGGTCTTCTTGGGCCCTTTGCTGCCAGTTCCCATTGTCCCACCTCCATTCCAGGGGAAGCACTATTTTTTTTAATCACTATATGTTAGATATATCTCTTCTAGATTTTCATATAAATGAAACCAGACAGTTGAAATAATTTTTTGTCAAATTAGTTGCTAGTGCTACTTAAGTCTTCTACTAACTGACTTTATGTCTAATACTGAGAGTCTTTCATATTGAGCCATGTATTTACCATTTTTGGTGGTCTGTATTGCTTTGTGTAGCTCTAAGTCTCCATTTGGTATTTTTTTCCAACTTGGTCAACAATAAAATTTTAATAAAGCAAGTGCAATGACAACACATTCTATCATATTTTATTTAATCTTAAAGAAACTTAATTTTTTATTAAGTATTATTGATATACACTCTTATGAAAGTTTCACATGAAAAAACAATGTGGTTACTACTTTTACCCAGATTATCAAGTCCCCACCCATGCCTCAATGCAGTCACTGTCCATCAGTGTATAAGATGCCACAGATTCACTATTTGCCTTCTCTCTGCTACTCTGCTTTCCCCTTGATCCCTCCACACCATGTGTGCTAAACATAATACCCCTCAATCCCCTTCTCCCACCATCCCTACCCACCCTCCCACACCCCTCCCCTTTGGTAACCACTAGTTCCTTCTTGGAGTCTCTGAGTCTGCTGCTATTTTGTTCCTTCAGTTTTGCTTCATTGTTATACTCCACAAATGATGGAAATCACTTGGCACTTGTCTTTCTCTGCCTGGCTTATTTCACTGAGCATCATATCCTCCAGCTCCATCCTTGTTGTTGCAAATGGCAGGATTTGTTTCCTTCTTATGGATGAATAGTATTCCATTGTGTATATGTACCACATCTTTATCCATTCATCCACTGATGGACACTTAGGTTGCTTCCATATCTTGTCTATTGTAAAAAGTGCTGCAATAAAGAAACGGGTGCATATGTCTTTTTGTATCTGAGAAGTTGTATTCTTTGGGTAAATTCCAAGGAGTGGGATTCCCGGGTCAAATGGTATTTGTATTTTTAGCTTTTTGAGGAACCTCCATATTGCTTTCCACAATGGTTGAACTAGCTTACATTCCCACCAGCAGTGTAGGAGGGTTCCTCTTTCTCTGCATCCTCACCAGCATTTGTTCTGAGTCTTTTCGATGCTGGACATCCTTACTGGTGTGAGGTGATATCTCATTGTAGTTTTAATGTACATTTCACTGATGATTAGTGATGTGGAGCATCTTTTCATGTGTCTGCTGGCCATCTGAATTTCTTCTTTGGAGAACTGTCTCTTCATATCCTCTGCCCATTTATTAATCGGTTTAATTGCTTTTTGGGTGTTGAGGCATGTAAGTTCTTTATATATTTTGGATGTTAACCCCTTGTCAGATATGTCATTTACAAATATATTCTCTCATACTGTAGGATGCCTTTTTGTTCTGTTGATGGTGTCCTTTGCTGTACAGAAAGTTCTTAGATTGATGTAGTCCCATGAGTTCATTTTTGATTTTGTTTCCCTTGCTCAAGGAGATGCGTTCAGGAAGAAGTTGCTCATGCTTATATTCAGGAGATTTTTGCCTATGTTGTCTTCTAAGAGTTTTATGGTTTCATGACTTATATTCAGGTCCTTGATCCATTTCGAGTTTACTTTTGTGTATGGGGTTAAACAATAATCCAGTTTCATTCTCTTGCATTTAGCTGTCAAGTTTTGCCCACAACAGTTGTTGAAGAGGCTGTCATTTCCCCATTGTATGTCCATGGCTCCTTTATCATATATTAATTGACCATATATGGTTGGGTTTATATCAGGGCTCTCTAGTCTGTTCCATTGGTCTATGGGTCTGTTCTTGTGCCAGTACCAAATTGTCTTGAATACTGTGGATTTGTAGTAGAGCTTGAAGTTGGGGAGCATAATCACCCCCAGCTTTATTCTTCTTTCTCAGGATTGCTTTGGCTATTCGGGGTCTTTCGTCATTCTGTCCGAGTTTTAGAACAATTTTCTCTAGTTCATTGAAGAATGCTGTTGGTATTTTGATAGGAATTGCATTGATTCTGTAGATTGCTTTACTTTGCCTGTGTTTTTGAAGGATTATTTTCTAGGTCATCGTTATTGTTTCTGCATTTTGAAGATAATGTCTTCTTGATTACAGTTTCTGACAAGAAGGCTCCAGTTATTTAGATATTGTTCTTTTACACATAATTTTTTTCCCCACTAGCTTCTTTAAGATTTGCTCATTATCACTGGTTTTTAGAAATTGACTTTCAAGTGCCTTGGTGTGATTTTTTTTTTTTTGTATTTATACTGTTTGTGGTTCATTGATCTTCTTGGATTGGAGTTTTCAACAATTTTTGATAAGTTCTGGATGTAATCTCTTCAATTTTTTTTCATTTTCTCCTTTAACATTCCTATTATATATATGGTAGGCCACTTTATACTGCCACACAGGCTACTGAGGCTCTATCAATTTCTTAAAGCATGTTTTCTCTCTGTGCTTCATTTTGATGTCTTCAAGTTAATTGATCTTTTCTTCTGCTATATCTAATCTTCTGTTAGTTCCATCCATCCAATGAATTTTATACTTTCAATTACTGTGTTTTCATTTCTAGAAGCTCCATGTAGTTCTTCATTTATATCTTCCATTTCTTTTTTCATTACTTTCATATTTTCTACTAAACATTAAAGCATGGTTATAGTACTAAATATTAAAGCATGGTTATTGTAATTTGTGATGGCATTGTTAATTCTACCATTTTTATAATTTTTAATCTTTTTCTACTAACTAATTGTTTTTCTGGGTGTGGGTCATATTTTCTACTTCTTTGTTGGCCTGGTAATTTTTTTACTGGGCGCCCAACATTGGACTTTTACATTGTTGAGTGCATTTTGCTGTGTTCATTTAAAGGTCTGGCTTTTGTTTAGGCAGGCAGTTCAGGTAGTTTGGTTCAGTTGAATTCTTTTGAACAAAATCTAGAAAACAAGTTAGCATAATCCCCCCAGTTTTGTTCTTCCTTCTCAGGATTGCTTTCACTTTTCGGGGTCTTTTGTGGTTCCATATGAGTTTTAGAACTATTTGTTCCAGTTCATTGAAGAATGCTGTCGATATTTTGATGGGGGCTGCATTGTATCTGTAGATTGCTTTAGGCAGAATGAGGCCAATGGCTCTTTATATGCAACTTTAATGTGTACATGAGTCACCCAGGGATTTTATTAAAATAAAAATTCCAATTCAATAGGTCTCTGGTGAAGCATGGAATTCTGTATTTTTACTAGCCCCAAGTGAAGCTGATATTGCTGTTCTGGGGACCAGACTTTGGATCAAGTATTTGGGTCACTCTCTAAGAGGCCAGGGAATTACTCTTTAAAAATAGAAGAAAGTTACTCAGAAAGTGATTGAAGCTCCTATTTCCTCCCTGTTAACATGCTTAAGTTTGGAAAAAATAGAACTCAAGATATAAGAGAACTTTAACATGTATTTACAAAAAGTTTTTTCATGATATCTTAGCAATTTATCTCATTACAAATCCCCTCTCTATTACGTATTGTTTATTTTCTGTGCTTCCTGTGTTATGCCAATAATGCTTTTTTTATTTATTCGTTGAACAAATATTTATTAAGCAACACACATTATTAAAGCCAGAGAAATAATAATATCTTCCTAGTCATCATTACTGGATATATGAGTGTCAATGAAATAAAAGATATGAAAGGATTTTCAAACAATAGCAATCCAAAACAAGAATTATTTAATTTGAAGTGAAGGTAGATTGCTTTGTTAAAGACTCTTAATCCTAACACGATGATGTATTACATGAGTTCTTAAACTAATTAAAAAAAGACTTTCCACTAACATTGTCTGTGCTTAATCTCACTTATCTACCTCATTTATATTATAATATTCTTATCTAGAAGCACAAAGCACATATTTTTATCAAATAGTACATAATGTTCTGAAACAATGCTTGAGAGAAATGCTTGTAATTAGAACAGACACCATTCACAGCTACTGCTCTAAATGACATTTTGCTTCCTATAAAAATAGTGTGTGTGCGTGTGTGTGTATGTATTAAAATGGAAAAATACCAAGAAAAATTCATTCCAAGGTGTTTCCTTTCTAGTATTTTTTATACTACCAATTACCTTTTTATAAAAACTCTTTTGGGGCTTATCAGGCAATTAAAAAAAAACCCACAAGTTTCTCTCTTGAATAAAGTGTTTCCATTCCATTTTAAAATGCAGCTTCCTGGAAAATCTTTATCCAAAGTCCCAGAGGCCAAATAAACTCTTCTTGGCCATTTTCCCAATTAGAAGAATGCAAAAGGACAGAGTCCTATTTCTTTTCTGTGCTGTCTTTGGTGGATAAGGGGAAAATGGGAGGTAAGACAGAACTTTTTGTCTGCTCCTTAAAATATAATTTGTGAATACACCTTCCTCATGTATCTACTAGAATAGTGGAGAGTTTCTTTCTGCACAAAAATCATCCACTGTAGTGAGCACCAATGATCTCTTGTTATATATAGTGGTCACAACTAAATATTTCTTGATCACTATCAATAAAGGGCTCTCATAGCAAGATACTAATAACTGTTGAATGCCATGGTATCCAAAGCTTTCTCCACCTTACATGTCTTAGTGAGGCTTTACACAACAGGGGAAAAAGTACAGCTCACTGGGTAACAACTATCTTCTTTGAAATATTTTTGATAGCTGGCTTAAGTGCACAAATTCAGAAAACGAATGTTCAGACTTAACACATTTCAGAGTGTTTGGGTCAGAAGTTGTAAATACTCTTGAGTGTATCCGTTTCAGAAAATAACTCATTTTTGTACTACCACTTTTAACTGTTAATATATTTTTTAGGAAATGTACAATCGTGTCTGTATGTTTTAAAGGTAGTGAGACACTGTGAGTTGTGTCTCCAGGCAGTGGACAAGGAGTCCACCCTCACCTCCTGACAGCAGTATCTGAAGGCAGCTGTCCAAATTACAGTCATTGTGTCTGGAGTAGGGTTTTCTAAGTTCAGAGTGCATAAAAATGATTTAGAAATAATTGGAGAAAAAAGCAATTCAGTAACCTCACCTTGAGACTCTAATTTGGTAGACCACAGCTAGGGTGAGGAACCTGGATTTTACACACCAAACGCAGGGTGATTGCAATGCAGCCTGTCTGTGGACCATATGTAGAGGACTTTTGACCTGAAAGAACTAACTGAACTTCAAGAAGCATCCTTGGCAGCTTCAACATGAGTTTGGTAGCGGCAAATGCTGCAAAAGCACACACAGACACACACAGTCCACGCTTGCAGGATTGGCTGATGCTGGTTACTAATATTTTGTCTCTATATTCATGAAGAATATTGGTCTGTAGTGTTTCTCTTTTTGTAATGTCTTTGGTTTTGGTACCAGGGTACAAACTTCTTAAAATGAATCGGGAAGGGTTTCCTCCTCTTCTGTTTTCTGGAAGAGATTTTGTAGAATTTGTATTAATTCTTTAAATTTGTGATAGAATTCTCTATTGAAACCATCTGGACATGATTTTTTTGTGAGGGCTTAAAATTATGAATTCCGTTTCCTTAGTAGTTATAGCATTATTCAAATTAAGTTTTTCACGTTAGGAAAGCTGTGATAACATTTTCAAGAGACTGGCTTTACAGAAATAAAAAGGACTATAAAGGAATACTATGACAATTATACCATATCTAATGCCAGTACATTAGATAATGCAGATGAAATGGACAAATTCCTAGAAAGAGATAAACTACCAAAACTGATTCAAGAAGAAATAGAAAATATGACTAGACCTGAAACAAGTAAAAGCATTGAAAATTATAAAAATTTTGAAAGTTGAATATACATTGATGTGTAGAGTTGTGCAGCATTCCACTATTATCATTTTGATGTTGCAGAGTCTATAGTGACATCTTTTGTTTATTTCTGATTTTGGTAACTTGTGTTCTCCCTCTGTCTGTCTTGCTAAGAGTTTGTTAATTTCATTGATCTTTTTGAAGAATGAGCTCTTCGTTCTTTGGTTTTCTCTATGGATTTTTTTCTGTTTTTAATTGCATTGGTTTCTGCCCTTTATTCTTTCTTTTCTTCTGCCTTCTTTGGGTTTAATTTGTTCCTATTTTTCTTGATACTTGAGGTAGGACTTGAATTAGTGTATTGAGACTTCTATTCTAGTACACGCATTTAGTGTTGTGCATTCCCTCTGGGCAGCACTTTGGCAATATCCTACAAATTTTAATTTTAATTCACATTCAGTTCAATGTATTTTTAACTTCTCTCAAAACTTCTTTTGTTGCCCATGAATTATTTGTAAACATATTGTGTAGTTTACAAGTTTTTTTTTTTTTCTGTAACCTTTTGTTAGGGAGAGTTTGGTTGGGAGATGCAGAGAAGTTAGAGTATAAGGTGAGGAAGGAATTTATTAAAGCGAGAGTGTTAGGGAATGACAGAATAGAATAATGAAAGAGGTTCACTGAACAGCTACTCAGCATGCAGCACAACCCCTGCGAACTCCTCAAGCCAGTTTCACCTGGCGTCCAGCGTCTGCTTGGATCTGCACACCGTGAGAACCAAGTTCCTACCACCCCAGGCTTTGGGGGAGCCGCAGAGCACTGGAGGGGGTGAGATTATGTTCTGCGAAACTTCCTATAGGTAAAGAAGGGAGACTTTCCGGAGGTTACTAAAGGGCGTGACTGTAAACTGCAGTTCCCAGTCACCTAGGCGACGGTAATTTGCAAACCCAGATCTGAGCTCTCAGCAGCCCCTCCCTAGTTTTCTGCGATAGGATAGACAGAGTGAAGGTTTAAGCCGAAATCTGGAGGATTAGAATGACAAAGCAAAGTAATAAAACACAACTGGAAAGCAGCAGAGACAATGTGTTTAAGTGAGAAGTTTATTTAAAGCAAAAGGGAGCACACTTGAAAGGGGAGTGTGGGCTGCCCTAGAGAAGAGAGGCGCCCCTAAAAGGTTGGGAAAAGGTTCAGATTAAAAAGGTTACGCACCTAGAAAGTGAGGGCGACCTGAGAGAGAGGAACACCCCGAAAGGTTTGGGATTTCCCCTTTTAAGGATTCTTTAGGAATGTGACTAAGGGCTGGGGATGCAGACTTGCTAAGTGGTGGTTGAATATTTAAATTAACACAAGGAACTTTTCTGCTCTGATTTCTCCTTGGGATACCGGCGTCTTGGTCTGGGAGCGGGAGCATATCAAACAAGACTGCATGCCCAGTCCCCAAGGTGGGCTGAGTTATTGTCTGTTTGCTAAAGAGTAAGTTAAGAATCTTACTTCTTAACTTCCTGGGTATTAAAATGCAATCTTATTTTTAAGGTGGAACTTTTCCTGCCTTTTACTATGTTGTTTATGGCTGGACTTGCATGATTAACACAATGAAGACACGGGCTTGAAAGGACCAAACTAACGCCATGACAGGCTTCAGGAAGCCTCAGAAACTAGAAGGCCTAAGTTTCAGTCTCCCTGAAACTATCAGGTAGTTACATATTGCCCAAAGCATGTAACCACCCTCCTGCCATCCAATCAGGAGAAGCCGAAAGCCTCCCTACATTCCTGAGGATGGGGTCTGTGGACAGGAGATATAGATAAAACCCTGTTGCAAAAAGCAAAGAAGTAACCTGTTAGTCATCAGACAAGACCCTAAGTTCACTCTGTAATTGGTTAATTTCAAAGATACCTTAAATATTGTGATTGGATCCCGCCAAAAGTAACGAATGCTCTAAATGACATGTATGGCTAGAACTGTTGTCAATAATGTGTAATTATGATTGGATTGCTGTGTCTGTGTCCCAGTTTCCTGTAACTCCTCCTTCCCAAAGCCCATAAAAATCCTGCCCGCCTTTGTCCGGGGCTCTCAGCTCACCTCCACTACCTAGGTAGAAATGCTGGGAGTCTGAGCTTAAGCCCGTAATAAACGCCCTTTGCTCTTGCATACGTGACCCGGTCTCCCTGGTGGTCTCTGGTCTCTGAGGATACTGCAATCCGGACATAACAGGAACATCCCTTTATCTGGGGAACATTCAAACATTCCAGGCTAAGTTACTCCTGGCTTTTGAGTTTTAATTGATTAAATTAGTGGGTCTTTTTTAGTGGACTTTTTCCTGGCCTTATTCTCTTTCCACCCCCCTCATATCTATTTTCCTGTCCAAGACTTTCATATAACAACATATCAATATATAAATAAATGTATTGATCAACAATAAAACAATAGATTTCCAGAATCAACTCTTTTGGTCAGAGAATACAGTTGATACAATTTCAGCTTCTTTAAAGTTTGTTTTATGGCCCAAGATATTAGGCCAATGTATTGGTATATGTTTAATGGGCTCTTCAAACAAGAATGTGTCTTCTGTTGTTGGTTGGAGTGTTCTATAAATCTCAAATAAAATAGATGGCTTTGTTGAGTTCTTCTGTATTATTGCTGATTTTCTGTCTTGTTTTTCTATCAGTTGTAGAGAGAGGGGCATTAAAGTGTTTAACTGTAATTGCAGATTTGTTTACTTCTCATTTCACTTCTATCAGTATTTGCCTCATGTATTTTGTGGTTCTGTTATTTGGTGTGTATACATTTAGAGTAGCTATGTTGGCACATTGATGTTTTTAACATTATTTGATGTCCTTCTCTGTCTCTGGTAAATTTGCTCTCAGAGCAAACCTACTGTATCTGATATCAGTAGAGCTATTCCTGCTTTCTTTTGGTTTATGTTTTACTTTCAACCTGCTTAGATCTTATATTTGAAGTGAGCTTCACTTAATTTCCTTCCTTTTGAAGGTTGAATAATATTCTTTTATAATCACATTATCAAGACTCCCTCACACATCCCATTGGAGTCACTGTCCATCAGTGTAGTAAGATGCTATAGAGTCACTACTTGTCTTCTCCATGCTGTACTGCCTTCCCCGGACCTGCCTATACTGTGAGTGCTAATTATAGTGCCCCTTATCCCCTTCTCCCTCCCTCCTCACCCACCTTCCCCACCCCCTTTCCCTTTGGTAACCACTAGTCCCTGCTTGGAGTTTGTCTGATACTGTTTTGTTCCTTCATTTTTGCTTCGTTGTTATACACCACAAATGAGTGAAATCTTTAAGTCATGTGCTATTTAACTGCATAACATAAACTTGAGGAAGATTCTTTTCCTTATTCCTTATATGGTATATCTTAAAACTATCTTTTTATTATAGCAGGACATTGAAACAAGGATTCAAATTCAAACAGGGACTAAAACAAACTGTCCGTTCAGGATTTCTACAATGGAAGTTCAGGGTGTGTAGTGAGTTGCTTCTGCAATGGATCCCCATAAATCGCACCTCCTAGTATTGACATCCTCATGTAACTCCGTTCCCTTGAGGGTGGGCTGATCCTAATGACTTGATTCTAATAAATAGATTAGGGCAAAAGTGATTGGGTGTTACTTCGAGATTAGGTTACTGCTGGCTTTCTCTGGCCTTGCTCACTCTGCTGGAAGCCTGTTGCTTTCCTGTGAATTGCTGTGTGGGGAGGCCCATATGACAGGAAACTGAGGGAAGCCCTGGCTGACAGCCAGTGAGGAACTGCAACCCTCAGACCAGCAACCTGAAAGAAACTGAGCCTTTCCATCAGCTACTTGTGTGAGCTTGGAAATACAGTCATTCCCCCTGATTAGCAGGAGATACACTCCAGAACCCCCAGTGGATGCCTGAACCAAATATATATGTTTTTTCTTATACATACATCCCTATAATAAAGTTTAATTGGTAAATTAGGCATAAGAGCTTACAAACAATAACTAATAATCAAGTAGAACAATTATAATATACCATAATAAATGTTAGGTGAGTGTGGTCTCTCTCTCAAAATACATTGTGCTATATTCACTCTTTTCATAATAATGTGATATGATAAAATGCCCACATGATGACATGAAGTAAGGTGAGTGACGTAGGCATTGTGACATAGCATTAGGCTACTATTCACCTTCTGAGGCTAGGTCACAAGGGAGATCATCTGCTTTCAGAACGCGGTTGACCTCAGATAACTGAAACTTTGAAAAGTGAAACTGCAGAGAAGGGGCATGCTGTAACGCTACCCCCGCTGGAGCACACATGCCTTATGAAGGCTCGCAGCATTCGAGGTACCTCCAGCTTATCTGAATGAATCAACATAAAGTCAACAGTGCAATAGGACAATGTGATGCTCTGTGGGATGTCCAGGTGGTCTGGATCTCTTCAGACTATATTATGAAAGAGGGAGGGAGAGTTAACATAGCATACAATGGGATTGTCAATGTCACACATTGTGAATCAAATCATAAATCTGATTTATGTGTAGTTCATGTACATGTCAATGTGCTCCTGGACTCTCTATTTTGTTCTATTTGTTTATCCTTCCACTAACACCTCCACTAATACATTGTTAATTACTGTAGGTTTTAATAAGTTTCAATGTCTGGTACTATAAGACTCACAACTTGGTTCATTGTCAAGATTTTTAAATTATTCTTGGCTCTTTATATGACTACACAAATATTAGAATCAACTTCCCAGTTTACACACACATACACATACACACACTCACAAATATGTGATGGGATTTTTTAAAATTAAGATTGCATTGAATCTATATAACTGAGAATAGCTGACATCTTTACAACATTGAAGCTTCTGACCTATAAAGTTAGTAAATACCTACATTCATGTAGGTTTTCTTTAATTTTTATTAATAATGTTTTATAGTTTTCATGGTTGAGAGCATACTTATATTTCATTAAATATATTCTTAGATATTTGATGATTTTTGATGTTGTTATAGTGGTATTTAATTTTTTCTTCTCTATTATTGGCATGTAGAAATAGAATTGATTTTCTATATTGAAAAATAATGCAATGATTTGTTAAATTTATTTATGAAACATAATTCTTGGCAGGCTTTTTTTGGATTTTCTATTAACACCATCATGATAGTTTTTTTCCTTTCCAATATTTATTCTGTTATGTATTTTTCTTTCCTTATTAATCTAACTAGGGCCTCCAGGACAATGTTGCATACAAGTAGTGACAGTAGGTACCTTGTCTCATGTCTGGTCTTAAGGGGAAAGCTTTCAAAAATTGTCTTTACAACTGATGTTCACTATAAGTTTTTGTTGATATCTTTATCAGATGAAAAAATTGCCCTTCTTTTCCTAGTTTTCTAAGAGTTTCACAAACAACTTTTAGAGATTTTCAAAATATTTTCTTTTACTTATTAAGGTAATTGCATGATTTTTTTCACCTTTTCTCTGTTAACATGAAAATTATATTTATAGTTTTTTAAAAATATTACACCATGTTCACAACCCTGTAGTAAACCAAATTTGATTATATTATTATTTTTATGTGTACTGGATTTGTCTAGCTGATAATTTGTTTGGGATTTTTGCAAAATACCAATTCGGGTGATGGGCATGTAATTTTGTTTTTAAGTTCTTGTTAGATATTAAAAAATCCAATTTGTATTGTTTCCGTAGCAGAAGTGTTGATGATATCAAACAAGCTAATCCACCATTGTCAGAGCCAGAAATCCAGCAACACTGACACCTTACACTTCCAATAACTGAAGTGTAATCTGTTACTTGAAGAAATAAACATTTATCCTCAGATATATCTTTTATTCTTTAAGATCTCATCATAATTCACAGATGGGCTTGTGGCATAACTTTTCCTCTTATATTAGAAAAACTTCAATTATTGAGGTGTCCTTTTTTTCTCATAATTTTAATTTAATGTAATTGTGGTCTCTGTGATAATAAGGATACTACCTTAGTCAGCCTAAGAGTCAAGGACAAAAGTCTTCAGTGTTGGCTTCTCAATGGTTTGCTTTTTTTTTTATTAAAGTATTGTTAATATAAAATCTTATGTTTGTTTCAAATGTACATCACAGTGGTTCAGCAGTCGCTGTGATCAACTTATATTGTGACTGTGAATAATGGTGCCCCTTTAGCCCCTCCCCCTTGCCCCTTCACCCCACCCGCCCCAACCCCTCCCCCATGGTTTGCTTTAATATGAATGTTTATCAAAATGAAATGCCAAAAAGCCTGTCTTTGTCTCAATTTTGATTTTGTAATACCAAAATCACTTTAATGAGAGACTTAGAATTCCTAACACCCACAATGTGGCTGTCATAAAATGGTGCCACTGTTAACAGAGTAGAGAAAATAAGTAGAAGAAAGCCCAGTGAGGAATACTCATATCAAAGCAAATGTCCAGACAGAGTATAAAAGAATGACATTGGCCAGGAGGGCATGGAGGGAGAACAAGACGAAGGCAGAGCCAGTGCTGTTGCTGATCGGCCGTGAGTTCCGAATGTTGAGAATGTGCTTTATCAAGGCAGTCCACAGAATTTCATTCTCTAGCAATATTCTGGAGCAGGAATTTCCTTGTTTGATAGTATACCAAAACTCAGATTTTAGCCGAGAACCACATAGTATATTTCTTCACTCTGAGCAAGACTGCCAGAGCCCAAATACTGATTCCTGGAAATCTGTACTCACTCAGCGAGCACCAGAGAGCATCTGTTGTCAGCCTGGCCAGGGCAGGCTCCTCCTGCAATGAGAATGGCCCTTGTATGTCAACGCTGAGCACAGTCTTACCAAATCACCTGAAAAAGCTTTTATTAGATCATTTAAATCACCCTATCAGCATTTCCCCCACATAGATACGGCACTTATTAGTTAATTGACTTTTGAAAGAAGAAAAAAAATGTAGTAGATGGCAATAGCCCAACCTAGTTTCAGTATCTCAGAAACTAAACCCACCAGGGTGAGATGGGACTAAATAATTTCCTGTTATCAGTCTGGACTAGTACCCTTATCCAAAAGAAGTCATTCAACTTTGGGTTATACCACTTAAATATCAACTCTAGGCACTGAAAGAGAGCGCTACAGTGAAGTCCATTCAGTGGTGTAGGGGCAGAGGCACTGATTTTACATGTATAATTACCTTTTGAAACCAGAAAACATGCCTTTAGTGTTTTTTCATTGATATTCAAAAAATCAAAATTCATAAGATAGATAAAAATCAAGTATGTGGCTATCTACCTTTCAAAAACATTAGGCCTCAGAATTTGAGAAACAGAGATTGATTATGTTGTTCTGGATTACCTTAAAATGTCTACCACCTCAGAGGAAAACAGAAGGCCACTGCAGCTTCCCGGAGCTAGGGAGTCAGAGAAGTTACTGCCAGAGGGACATTAATCAACACGAAGAAAATTGCTATGTACATACAATGAAATGTTAATAATGATAAAGGAATACAGTGAGCTTTCCTGAAGCAGAATTTTATCCTGTATCCCTTGGTTTAAAGCCTATCAGTGGCTCCCTCAGGTGCGGAACGTGGCATCAAGTCCCCCAGCTTGGAGGGACTTCTGTGGCCCCTGAGCACAGGGACCGTGGCTCCCGCACCTTCAGTGGTGCTCCCTAGCTCTGGCCATTGTGTTATTCCCAGAGTGCCTTTCCTACTTTTCCTCCATCCCTGGCCTCTCTCTCCCCCTTCTTCTGCTGCCAAAGTAATCTTCTTCTCCTGACAAACTCCTATACATCCCTCAAGTCCAACTTAAGGATTCCCTTCCTGGCAAAGTTTTCACTTTCTTCCCCCATCTGGTCAGTCATTGTAGCCAGCGGCTGAGGTGGCTGTCTCTTAGTAGACACCCCATAAATGTTTGCTGAATGCATGAAAAAAGGCACACAACCTGATTAACTAGGATGATGGTATAAACTCTCATACTCCTGAATTTAAAGTTCTTATCACTACTTATTTGAACATGAAGTATATTTTAAAGCCTTCAATCAAATGTGATGAAATAAATGTAAGCTGGATACTGTTTTTAGTGCTTATTGGAATTTTGCACAATAAACCTAAAATATTTTCTTTTGTTAGGTAAGTTCAGATACTGAGACTTCTGTGATTTATTGAAATGCTCCAAATCTGTGGATTTCTCAGAATGGAAGAGGACATTTCTTTTTACCATTGATTGTGTAAAGCTAAGACCTGTGTGAACTTGGAAAGTTTCCAGGTATATCAATCATCTGGCTCAACTGTTCATTTCCAGAATCTTGTAAAGATGGAAGAGAATGTAAACTAGAATCACTTTTCCAGTGGTTTCAAGTTGAGCTGAATCAAGAAGGATGATGGTCTCTTCTTGACCTTGCTGCCTCTGGGTAATTCATAATGTGCTTTGCTATGATGACCCAAGGCTCTTTGAAATCCAATATCTCCAAGAAAGGGCCTTGAACAATGAGTGTATGAGAGCTCTCTCTCAAAAAAGAGACAGATTCTATTGATAACAAAAAACTTCTTACATAACAGAAGAGGAGGGAAAAAATGAAGCAATGCAGATGAAGATGCTGTGGGTATGATCTGCCTAAATTTACATTCTAAAAGCAGCCACATCAATGGCAGAATCCTGCACTTGAGTAAATAAGCAAAGAGATTGCTTCAGATTTGTAGCTTTAAAAAGCATCTTGATGAACTAATGCTTTGAGCAGATGAAGGTAAAGGTACGTTTCTGTCCTTGATATTTCCAGAGTACTTTTATGGTACAAATGTTGTCCACTCATTGTTTTAGTCTGCTAAACCATAAACATAATGAGGGCAGAGGTTCAGTCACTCTGGCATCTCCAACAACTAGCAGAATGTTTGGGATATGGCAGGTATTCAATAAATATTTGTGGAAGAAATGGATATTTATAAAATGTCATAGTTTTGTCTCTCATTTACTATCTCTAACACCTTCAACAGGCAGCATATTGGAAGTGATGCCAGGATTCTTGTTTTTGGAGCCAAAGAATGAACTTAGCAAACACCCAAGGTAGGAGAGCCAGGAAGAAGCTTTTATTGAGAGATACAGTGAGAGGGCAGAGCTCCTGGCTCGCGTCAGGAGGGGACAAGAGAGCCCATAGTTGTACGTTGTCTAGGGGTTTTATAGACAGTTGAGGACTTTTGGGAACATGAGAAAAAGGGCTTAGGGGTGTGGATTTGTTAAGTGGTCCCTGAATATTTAGAATTAACTTAACACAAGGAACTTCCTGCTCTGGTTTTTCCCTGAGATACTGGCGTCTTGGTCTGGGAGCATATCAAACAAGACTCCTGCCCAACCCCCAAGGTCGGCTGAGTTATTGTCTGTTTGCTAAAGAGTAAGTTAAGAATCTTACTTCTTAACTTCCTGGGTGTTAAAATTCAATCTTATCTTTAAGATGGAATCCTTCCTGCCTCTTACTATGTTTTTTACGGCTGGGACTGCATGATAAATTAGTTGTCCAGTTTGCAAAATCACCTCATCAGGTCTGAAGGAGGAAAGACAGCATGTAGGCTTGGGCCTTTTAGCATGTTAAAGTGAATCTTACACATGATTACAAATGATTAGCATAATAAAAACATGGGCTACTTTCCTTTATCTGGGGAATATTAACTGATCTTACTAAAGAATGACTCCAGAGCTTAATGTTTAACACAGAGTTTTGGTAGGGGGTTTCCTTGCACGTAGTTACACTGCTCTGACTGTAATTATCTTGCCTTGCCTTTTCCGGGGGCCCTCACCCTACTCTGACTACACCTATGGTCCCTGTATCAGAAGTGCTCAGGAAATATGTCTTGTGGGTAAAACTGTAATATTTCCATAATCTTTCACCTGGCCTTAGTGCATGTCCGAATCAATAGGTGTTTCCAAGGGGTGGAGAGAAGTAGTCAATCTCAGCATCAATAGGTGATTACGTGGGGAGCAACAGCAAACCTGAACTGGAGAGGTTGGGTGGGGTCCCTTTGCAGCCAGGTCATGAAAGACACAGGTGAGCAGAAGTGGACAACTGCTTATAAGCAATAAATGGGTTTCTCCCACTTTATTTCTCCCTTTGACTGATTTTGGTTTCAAAGGTATTTTGCCCCAGGATTCCCCCCCACTCCCCACTCCTGGAGTTATAAGATGTGCTTATCAAACCATTAAAATGCTTATTGGTAATTGATGTTTATGATGATAGAATGGAGAGCTGGAAAGACCCTGAGAGATCAACCAATCCATCTCTCAAATTACACAGCTGAGAAAACAGGGCCTCATGAGAATCAAACAGCTGCCTGTGGGTCCAAACTCATGTTGGTAGCTGAGCAGGAAATGAAATTCAGGTCATCCATCCCCTACTCTGCGGCTTTTTCCATTGTACAAAGTGTTCCAATAAAAATGTGTACAGATTAGGAGGGAAGTATTAGACCTTTCACTTATCATCTATGTACATGATTCTCATCTGAAGACATTTTGTTCAAAAATCAAGAGTTACACAAACTCCAAGAAGGGACTAGCGGTTACCAAAGGAGAGGGGTGGGGGGAAGGTGGGTGGGAGGGAGGGAGAAAGGCATTGAGGGCTTTTATGATTGTCATACATGGTGTGGGGGGATCATGGGGAAGGCAGTGCAGCACAGAGAAGAGAAGTAGTGACTCTGTGGCATCTTACTACACTGATGGGAAGTGACTGTAATGGGGTATAGGGGGGACATGATAACATGGGTGAATGTAGTAACCACATTGTTTTTCATGTGAAACCTTCATAAGAGTGTGTATCAATGATACCTCAATTAAAAAATCAAGAGTTAAAGCCATTATTTATAAATTAAAAAAAATATTCTTTGGTGGGGGAGGTGGGGGAGAAGATAGTTGTGTGGTCAACATATATTGAATTTTATAATTCCTCATGTGCTTACAGATTTTAGCATGAACTCAAAGGTGAGCATTTGCCATTTAGAGATATTAAAGCCCCAGCTCCAGGAGATTCTGACATGCTGGGTGTCTGATGGGGCTCTAGAATGGGTTCTTTGCTTTCAGGACCACAAGAGGTCTGCAATGGGAGAGTTGTGTGAGAGCTGAGTGCCTCTTTAGGGGTAGGAAGGGAAATGCTCCTCACAGAGTTAGGCAGTGGACGGCTCACCCTGAAGACAGAGAAAACATGTCTGAAATCGTGTCCTTCAGGACGGAGCAGAGTGATTCAACAGTGTAGTTTTGGGAATGAAAGGCTGGAGGCTGAAATGCAGCTCTACCACTTACTCATTTATCTTGGAGAATATTTTAAATTTTCAAAGCTTTGATTTCCGAACTTGTAAAATGGGTATAATAATAAAATATATGAAGTATTGATCACAGTGCCCAGCACTTAGTGAAGATAAATTGCTGAACATTTTTCACTGCAAATACTCCATATATGTAAGTTTCTAGGGAAAGATGCATTCTGTAAAGCTGAGCTCCATTCAGCAGGAACGAATTAATTTGTCAAGGTTATGCCTTTCTGCTGGAGAGTGAGCGGTCTTAGAAACTCTGACTCCCTGTGTTAGATTGCAGAACACACAGCCCGTGATTCGAGGACGGTTCCTGATGCCACACTTTCCGCATCTCTTTCTCTTCCACCAAACTCGGCCATTCATCCGTACCACCTGGAGGCAAAGCTCAGCTCCATGGTTTGACTGTCCAGGCTGGTCTCTTTAATGCCATGGTAGAACTTAATGGGTAAACCCTGAGGTCCGAGGAGCCTCCTTCACCCACAAGGGATAAGGTTTCATCCCCTCAAGACATTCCAGCATCCAGATTTGCATTTTCCACATACTCTCCTAACTGGAAAATAAGGCTATCTTTTAATCTCAGTTCATTTTGCTATGGTTAACATTTTTCTTTCTAAGACAGCTGCATTCAATCCACGGTATGACAGCCTAAGGGAAGGGCACACATCCCAGGGTAGATGGAAGCCTGTTCATCAGCTTGTGAGCCCTGAGAGCCACAAGCCTCAGCCTTTTCCTCCCGAGCACAGCTTCCAGGCAGGGGGGGGGAAACAGGAAGTAACTTGGAGTCCTATTTCTTAGAACTTTGAACAATGGAAAGGTTTCCTGGGAAACCCACTGACAGCTAAATATTCTTGGAAAGGCATAAATGAGCCATATGTAAATCAGGAGAACTACTCCGTGAATCAGGTTCTACAGAGGGACAAAGGAAACAAATATCTAAGCCATTGCTGGGGTTGACTCAGGGCACAATGTAGAGTGCATAGGCGTTTTTTTCTTCTCAGGGAGGCTGTAAACACACGTGCAGCACATCTCTGTGCCAGAGGAAAGTTGTTCCTCAATGAGTCTAACTTAGTCTTTGGATTTAAAATGAAACCAAGCTTAGCTTTATTCTTTTCCAAGGAGATTTGGATTTTATTCAAAGGGAAGGCCTCACAGAGGGGGCATTTCTGGCCACAGTGAGGGAGGCGTGTGGTGGCCTTGCCTGGGACCCCCTCTTCCTCACGCACAGTTGATATCCAGTCTAAGGTAAGAACTGTGGACACAGGCTCTGCCCTCTGCCCCCCCTGTAAGTCTGGAGAGAATAAATCCCAGGGCAAAATACCTCTAAAAACTGAAATCAGTCAAAGGCAGAGATAAAGATTAAAACCCCTTTATTACAGGGGGACTTCCGGGAAGATGGCGGAGTGAGCAGGGTGGCAGAAATCTCCTCCCAACACTATATTTATCTACGAAAATACAGCAAAAACAACCATTCCTAAAAAAGAGAGAACAGAATACACAGGAAAGCGCACAGCAAGCAGCTACACCCGAGAGGACTCGGGACCCCAAGAGGCGGGTGAGATATGGAGCCATGACCCGGTGGGAAATGAGCACTCCCTGACCCCAGCGCACCGGTGGGAGGAGAGGCTTCAGAGCCGGGAGGGAGTGGCCCTGTGAAATAACCAGCCCCACTGATCTGCACGGGGAGAGCTGACACACATCGCGCAGTGTAGAGGAGATTGGAGAGACAGAAGGTGCAGGATGTGAGCGGGGAACGCACCAGGGTGCTTGCAGCTGGCTCCCGGGAAGAAAAAACAAAAGAAAAGCGCGTGCTTTCTTCAGTGGTCTTAAAGAGACAGGAGCCTAGCGGAGGAGCCAGATCGCCCTGGCACACTCAGCCCAGTGGGATGGGAGTCCTGGGCAGTTTCAGACCCCTTAGCTGGTGACTGAGAAAGGGTGGCTGCACTTAAACTTCTCACTGAGATCAACAGCCTCCCATTCGTTCCCACCCTGGCCAGAGCTATAAAGGGCACTGCGGAGCAGCGTGGCCACAGCTGTGAATAGTCGGGCAACAGAGCCACCTACAGCATCCCCACAGAATCTACTCCCTATGGGCGTTTTTTTGTTTTGTTTTGTTTTGTTTTTTGTTTTGTTCTGTTTTGTTTATTGTTTTTTCTTTTCTTTCTTTTTTTTATTCTTTATTTTATTTTCTTTTTCTCTTTTTAAACTCTTAAAGAGCCCAGCTGATATACGTGGCAACTACCAGCGACCACTTCTATAGCCATGAAAAGACAGAGGAATACGGTCCAGACTAAAATCAACCAGAAAACCCCAGAGAGGGAGCCTGAAGGGATGGAAATGCACAGTGTTCCTGAAAAAGACTTCAGAATAAAAGTCATAACCATGCTGATGGACCTACAGAGAAATGTGCAAGAGCTGAGGGAGGAAGTGAGAGAAGTTAGCAAAGACGATGCAGAAATCAGACAAGCGATTGATGGGCTTAACGGCAGACTGGATGAGATGCAAGAGACTGTTAATGGAATAGAAATCAGAGAACAGGAATACAGAGAAGCTGAGGCAGAAAGAGATAAAAGGATTTCTAAGAATGAAAGAGTATTAAGAGAACTGTGAGACCAATTCAAACAGAACAATATTTGCATTATAGGAGTACCAGAGGAAGAAGAGAGAGAAAAAGGGATAGAAAGTATCTTTGAAGAAATAATTGCTGAAAACTTTCACTTGATGGACACGGAAATAGTCTCGTAGTCCACGGAAGCTCACAGATGTCCCAACACAAGGGACCCAAGGAAGACAACACCAAGACACATAATAATTAAAATGGCAAAGATCAAAGATAAAGACAGAGTATTAAAGACAGCTAGAGAGAGAAAAAAGATGACCTACAAAGGAAAACCCATCAGACTATCATCAGACTTCTCAACAGAAACCTTACAGGCCAGAAGAGAATGGCATGATATATTTAATGTTATGAAACAGAAGGGCCTCGAACCAAGAATATTGTATCCAGCACGATTATCATTTAAATATGATGGAGGGATTAAACAATTTCCAGACAAATGACAGTTGAGAGAGTTTGCCTCTCATAAACCACCACTACAGGATATCTTAAACGGACTGCTCTAGAGGGAAGCACCCCAAGGCTAAAAAGATGTCACCAGAGAAAATAAAATCATAGCAAAGAAAGCAGATCATTCAAATACTAACTAAAGGCAAAGAATAAAACACCTAGTATATAAAGAATGGAGGAGGAAGAATAAGAAGGGAGAGAAATAAAGAAACATCAGATAGTGTTTACAATAACTTAACAAGAAAGTTAAGTTAGATTGTTAGATAGTAATGAAGCTACCCTTGAACCTTTGGTAACAAGAATCTAAAGCCAGCAATGGCAATAAGTACATATCTATCAATAATCACCCTAAATGTAAATGGACTGAATGCACCAATCAAAACACACAGAGTAACAGGATGGATAAAAAAAGCAAGACCCATCTATATGCTGCTTACAAGAGACTCACCTGAAACCCAAAGATATACACAGACTAAAAATGAAGGGATGGAAACGGATATTTCATGCAAACAATAAGGAGAAAAAATCAGGTGTTGCAGTACTTGTAGCAGACAAAATAGACTTCAAAACGAAGAAAGTAGCAAGAGATAAAGAAGGACATTACATAATGATAAAGGGGTCAGCCCAACAAGACGATATAACCATTATAAATACATATGCACCCAACACAGGAGTGCCGGCATATGTGAAACAAATACTAACAGAACTAAAGAAGGAAATAGACAGCAATGCATTCATTTTAGGAGACTTCAACACACCACTCACTCCAAAGGACAGATCAACCAGACACAGAATAAGTAAAGACACAGAGGCACTGAACAACACACTAGAACAGATGGACCTAACAGATATCTACAGAACTCTGCACCCAAAAGCAATAGGATACACATTCTTCTCAAGTGCACATGGAACATTTTCCAAAATAGACCACATACTAGGCCACAAAAGAACCTCAGTAAATTCAAAAATATTGAAATCCTACCAACCAACTTCTCAGATCACAAAGGTATAAAACTAGAAATAAATTTTAGAAAGAAATCAAAAAGGCTCACAAATACATGGAGACATAACAACATTCTCCTAATTAATCAATGTGTTAATGACCAAATCAAAACAGAAATCAAAGACTATATGGAGACTAATGACAACAACAGCACAAAGTCACAATTTCTGTGGGACACAGCAAAGGCAGTTCTAAGAGGAAAGTATCTTGCAATCCAGGCCTATTTAAAGAAGGAAGAACATACCCAAATGAATAGTCTAAAGACACAATTACTGAAATTGGAAAAAGAAGAACAAATGAGGCCCAAAGTCAACAGAAGGAGGGACATAATAAAGATTAGAGAAGAAATAAATAAAATTGAGAAGAATAAAACAATAGAAAAAAATGAATGAAACCAAGAGCTGGTTCTTTGACAAAATAAACAAAATAGATAAACCCCTAGCCAGATTCATTAAGAGAAAAAGAGAATGTACACATAAACAGAATCAGAAAAGAGAAAGGAAAAATAACGACAGACCCCACAGAAATACAAACAATTATAAGAGAATATTATGAGAATCTATATGCTAACAAGCTGGAAAACATAGAAGAAATGGACAACTTTTTAGAAAACCACAACCTTCCAAGACTGACCAAGCAAGAACCAGAAAAACTAAACAGACCATTCACCAGCAATGAAATTGCAGCGGTAATCAAAAAACTACCCAAGAACAAAACACCAGACCTGATGGATTCACCTCTGAATTCTACCAGACATATAGAGAAGGAATAACACCCATTCTCCTTAAAGTTTTCCCAAAAATAGAAGAGGAGGGAATACTTCCAAACTCATTCTATGAAGCCAGCATCACTCTAATACCAAAACCGGGCAAAGACCTCACCAAAAAAGAAAATTACAGACCAATATACCTGATGAACGTAGATGCAATAAAACTCAACAAAATATTAGCAAACATAATTCAAAAATACATCAAGAGGATCATACACCATGATCAAGTGGGATTCATCCCAGGGATGCAAGGATGGTACAACATTCGAAAATCGATCAACATCATCCACCACATCAACAAAAAGAAGAACAAAAACCACATGATCATCTCCATAGATGCTGAAAAAGCATTTGACAAAATTCAGCATCCATTCACGATTAAAACTCTCAACAAAATGGGTATAGATGGCAAGTACCTCAACATCATAAAGGCCATATATGACAAACCCATAGCTAACATCATACTTAACAGCGAGAAGCTGAAAGCTTTTCATCTAAGATCGGATAAAGACAGGGATGCCCACTCTCTCCACTGTTATTCAACATAGTACTGGAGGTTCTAGCCACAGCAATAAGACAAAACAAAGAAATGCAAGGCATCCAGATTGGTAAAGAAGAAGTCAAATTGTCACTATTTGCAGATGAAATGATAGTGTACATAAAAAACCCTAAAGACTCCACTCCAAAACTACTAGAACTAATATCTGAATTCAGCAAAGTTGCAGGATACAAAATTAACACACAGAAATCTGTTGCTTTCCTATACACTAATGATGAACTAACAGAAAGAGAAATCAGAAAAACAATTCCATTCACAATTGCATCAAAAAGAATAAAATACCCAGGAATAAACCAATGAAGGAAGTGAAAGACCTGTACTCTGAAAACTACAAGACACTCCTAAGAGAAATTGAAGAGGACACAAACAAATGGAAATGCATCCCATGCTCTTGGCTAGGTAGAATAAATATTGTCAAAATGGCTATACTACCCAAAGCAATCTACAGATTCAACCCAATCCCTATCAAACTACTAACAGCTTTCTTCAATGAACTGGAAGAAATAATTCTAAAATTCATATGGAACCACAAAGGACCCCGAATAGCCAAATCAATCCTGAGAAGGAGGAGTAAAACGGGAATTACGCTCCCTGACTTCAAGCTCTACTACAAAGCCACTGTAACCAAGACAATTTGGTATTGGCACAAAAACAGGCCCACAGACCAGTGGAATAGAATAGAAAATCCAAACATTAACCCAAACATATACAGTCAATCAATATTTGATAAAGGAGCCTTGGATATACAATGGCGAGATGACAGCCTCTTCAGCAGCTGGTGTTGGCAAAACTGGACAGCTACATGTAAGAGAATGAAACTGGACTACTGTCTAGCCCCATACACAAAGGTAAACTCAAGGTGGATCAAAGACCCGAATGTAAGTCATGAAACCATAAAACTCTTAGAAGAAAACATAGCTAAAATCTCTTGGACATAACATGAGTGACTTCTTCATGAACATATCTCCCCAGGCAAGGGAAAAAAAAGCAAAAATGAACAAGTGGGACTATATCAAGCTGAAAAGCTTCTGTACAGCAAAGGACACCATCAGTAGAACAAAAAGACATCCTACAGTATGGGAGAATATATTCATAAAAAACGTATCTGATAAAGGGTTGACATCCAAAATATATAAAGAACTCATGCACCTTAACAAAAAGCAAATAATCCAATTAAGAAATGGGCAGAGGACATGAACAGACACTTCTCTAAAGAAGAAATTCTGATGGCCAACAGGCACATGAAAAGATGCTCCACATCGCTAATCATCAGAGAAATGCATATTAAAACCACAATGAGATATCACCTTACACCAGTGAGGATGGCCAACATCCAAAACACAAACAACAACAAATGTTGGCGAGGATGTGGAAAAAAGGGAACCCTCTTACACTGCTGGTGGGAATGCAAATTAGTTCAGCCATTGTGGAAAGCAGTATGGAGGTTCCTCAAAAAACTCAAAATAGAAATACCATTTGACCCAGGAATTCCACTCCTAGGAATTTACCCTAAGACTGCAGCAGCCCAGTTTGAAAAGACATATGCACCCCTATGTTTATCGCAGCACTATTTACAATAGCCAAGAAATGGAAGCAACCTAAGTGTCCATCAGTAGATGAATGGATAAAGAAGATGTGGTACATATACACAATGGAATATTATTCAGCCATAAGAAGAAAACAAATCCTACCATTTGCAACAACATGGATGGAGCTAGAGGGTATTATGCTCAGTGAAATAAGCCAAGCCGAAAAAGACAAGTATCAAATGATTTCACTCATATGTGGAGTATAAGAACAAAGAAAAAAACTGAAGGAACAAAACAGCAGCAGACTCACAGAACCCAAGAACGGACTAATAGTTACCAAAGGGAAAGTGACTGGGGAAGATGGGTGGGAAGGGAGGGATAAGAGGGAAAAAGGGGCATTACGATTAGCAGATGTAATGTTAGGGGGGCACGGGGAGGTCTGTACAACTGAGAGAAGACAAGTAGTGATTCTATAGCATCTCACTACGCTGATGGACAGTGACTGTAATGGGGTTGGTGGGGGGACCTGATGAAGGGGTAGTTTAATAACCATAATATTGCACATGTAATTGTATATTAATGATACCAAAATAAAGTATTAAAAAAAACCCTTTATTACAAACTACAGTCCAGCACTGTCTCTCTCCCCTGCTCCACAGAAGCAACCAAGCCAGCCCTCCCCTTAACCTTTCAGGTTCAGACATGCCCTGGGGTGCCCAGGTAATTAATTACCCATTGACTTGGAGATGAACTTCTCCCTACCCCTCAGGAAATGCAAATGTACCTTCTGACACAAGCTCCGTTTTTGGTCACAGACTGGCTCTTTGAGTAGACTGCCTTAGCACAGGGATGACGTCCTCCTCCCCAGAGCTCCTCCATGCCCACCCTCCCACTCCATCCCACCAGTGTCAAAATACCCAGGAAACTCTGCTGTAATCGTCCATCATCCCCAAGTCATTTATAAGCATCTTTAAATGTCTGGGGCTTGCTTGGGAAATATCTGTTGAATGAATAAGTGAACAATTTTTCCATATTTTCAATACCAGCCATTCCTTTTGTGCAGTTACTGTTGGAAAGAATTTTTAATTAACATTTTATCCAGTTTTGGATATTGTACCTCTCTGTCCTCCTAATATTTTAAGCTTTAGTGAGGATTTCAGAGACAGAATAGATTTAATCCTTCAAATAAATTATCCTTTCCACAAATATCACACAGGAACTGGAAATAGGTTAAATCATGTTGGCTTGAATATGAATTGCCTGTTCATTATCATCACCTTAAGTTGTAAATATAGTAGCATGGTGTTCAGTACATTTAGCTGTCACACCTAACTACTCAGCTCCAGTTCGCTCTTGGTCTCCATTCTAGAAACTTCTTGGAGTGTTGGTATGCCTTACCCCACCCAGGGCTCCCACACCTGGTGCTCTGGGAGGAAGGGGGGCGGAGCCAAGGTCTTGTTCTGTCCTAGTGGTCTCAGCGGACTCCATGTTTCTTACTGAAGCTTGGGTTTCCTTAAACAAACATCTGAGCTTGGGGGCATGAGACACAGAGTTTCGGCCATTTAAATTGCGCTTGTTTTCCGATGTTTTGCCTCCTTTGCTCAGGATCTGCCTTCCCTCTCTTAAACAACAGGTCACTTGAAGTCCCAAATCTGGGAATGGCAGCCCCCTACCCCCTGAGGCAAAGCAGTGATTCTCCACCAAAAATAAAATTGGTAAGAGAGAGAGAGAGAAAAAATAGAAAACTCCCAAGGAGAAAAGTGGATGTAAAGAGCTGGTTCTTCAAATTCTTGAGGCACTGCTTTTTGTTCATTTCTTTCTCTGTGCTGCATGTATTCATCTGAATGTTTATTTTAGGGTGTGTGTATGTGTGTATGCATGAATTTTTTTAAGCAGGTTTTATTTTTTTAATTTTCTTTCTTTTTTATTAAGGTATCATTGATATACAATCTTATGAAGGTTTCACATGAGCAGCATTGTGGTTACTACATTCACCCATATTGTCAAGGCCCCCACACACCCCACCACAGTCACTGCCCATCAGTGTAGTGAGATGCCATAGAGTCACTACTTGTCTTCTCTGTATTACACTATCTTCCCCATGATCCCCCCCACACCATGTGTACTAAGCATAATAATGTCCCTCAATACCCTTCTCCCTCCCTCCCCATGCGCCCTCTCCTGCCCCTTCCCTTGGTAACCTCTGGTCCCTCTTGGAGTCCCCGAGTCTGCTGCTCTTTTGTTCCTTCAGTTTTGCTTCGTAGTTGCATGAATGTTTTAAGAAAATATTCCAGGTGCAGCTACAGACTTGTTTCCAAGGTGACTCTCCCTGTCTCTCACCCTGATGCCTACACATTTGAGACTAAAATAACCAGAAGCAGCCTTGAGACAGGTGTCGTGCTGAGAAGTGTGCTGCCTTGGGTGGTACTGGTCTCCACGTTACATGACAAATTCCATAAACTTAATATTCTAGCCCCTGTTTCTGGGAGGAAACTAGCTTTCCTTTGGAATCTGCCTTCCAGCCAGAAGGATCCCGGGTTAAAGGCAAAACTACTACTTGGTTGTCAGTAGCCTTTGAATCTTTGGTTGGCAAAGGAGGTTTGCACTGGCAACAATTATACAAAGCTGACCTTTACAAAAAGTTTTTAAACTTTTTAAAGTACTTTTCATTTTCATCATCTCTCTTGATCCTTCAAAATAACACACACATGAATCACTTTAAGAATGAAGAATTTCATCAGAGATTTCAAGTATTTTGCCCCAAATCACATCGATGTTAAATGGCAAATCAGGAGTCATGACACATAGTCTGACCCAGGTCTGACATCTTCCTCATGCCTTTGGCGGCCAAAAGCTCCTCTAAAGGAAAGAGGAGCAAATACTGTATCTGGACAGTTTATCACAACACTGTTCTTTTCTCCAAAAAGTCAGGGTGGATTGAAAGGGGCTCCCTCAGTCTGCAAGGACAGGGTCTGTTATATGGCACCAGTGGGGACCTGGTGGCCTTCAACTCACCTGCTTCACCCAGTGCCCAACCAGTTCTCTGGGCACCTGCCATAGGTAAGGCTGAGTACCCAGCAACACATCTGCACCCTGCTTTTGGCCCCACATCAAAGATAATGAGAAATGACAGACAGCCTTCTCCCAGCTGCTGTTTGCCTCCAAGCTACAAGATGAGTTTAAAGTCTGGGCATGGATGGGAGGAATGGCAGTAAAGACTTAATCACATGGAAAGAAATCTGAACTTTCATTTATAAATGATATCCCTTTGTTGTAATTTCCTACAGAATTCAGTATTAGCAGCTGAAATCTTAGAATAAATGAACAGATTCTGAGGTGTCCATTAACCTTACCGCTTGAAGATAATTATTTCACTGGAGCTATGGCACAAGCTGAGAAATAGGACGTTTTTACATAGAAAAAAGACTGGCTGGAAAAGTCTATCTAAAGTTCATCTAATCTCACAGAATTTGCTTATAAAGGTTTCAGTGAAAAGGAAACATGATTATAATTAACATCTGAAAATTGCTTATCATTGTACCTGCCCAAGCTATGACGATCTGTGTCTGAACATCTAAAAGCTGAATATTTAATAACGCATTTACTGGAAAAGAATTAAGATAAAAATCTTTTGTATCCCATTGTGTTTAAATTACTTCAATCCCACCCTGGGAAAGATTTCAAAATTAGTTTTAGGCGGAGCTGAGCCAACCTGCCCCCAAATAAGACAATGGAGGCAAAGACAAAACTCTCCAGCAGTGGCCACTGGGCCTCTGAATTTAGGAAGCACTTACAGGGCTAAGAAACTAAAGAAAAAAAACCAAGAACAGGTGGAAATGCAAAGTAAAATGGAAGAATAAGAGGAAAAATAAGGGCCCCAAATCATGAACTCAGTGGTCATGAGGGCAAGCGACTACTCGCATCAGCTAGAAGCAGTCTGCTGACCAGGGCCGCCTGCCACCCCAAAACCTCGAGCCAAAGACAGAAGCCCATCAGCTCATGTGGGCTTCCAACCCTGTAATATCCCTACATGGGGGCAGTGTGATCCGTGGTAGAGGAAGGAGGGTGTCTTGCCAATGGGTTTCAGCCCCAGGCAAGTTCGCTATAGGGTCAATGCGACCAAAGAAATTAACAGCAAAATGTTCTTGGGGTGAAAGGGTTATACCCAACTTTATTTCCACAGTGGCAGGTCAGTCACTAAAATCCCGTTCACTCAGAGCGAGTCTGCATGCAGCAAGCCAGTCTCTGCCTTTGGGCCCCTCTGTCTGCACAGCTGTCCTCTGGGCCCCTCTGCACAGTCGTCCTGCACAGCCGTCATCTAGGCCTCTGTCCTCGGGGCTGCCACCACTCCAGCCTCTGCTCTGCTCTCCTGCAGTCTTGCAGCCGTGCCACCATGTCACACCCAGAGTACTGGGCAGAGCTCTTTATATAGAGTTAACAGCCATATATTGCCCACAGGTGTGCAGTGAGGTAATCAACCAGGGCCAGGTGAGATTCCTGGCCACAGGAACTCTCATTTTATCCACAGAGGGCCAGAGCTACTGACAGGAGGTTCTACACCTTACAACCAAGGATGCCCCTGGAATGCTACACAGCTGTAAAAAAGAATGAGCAGGTCTCTGTGTCCTGAGGTAGAAGGATATTCATGAGAGACAGGTGAGCACATTGATTATATTTAGACATTTCCTATTACTTAACATGTTCCTAATAAATGTGAATTACTCAACTTTTTAAACCAAAAATACAACCATGGGTGGAGTTCCCCAAACTGAAGGCAGAAAAAAAGCCATGAGTATCTTCTTCCCATCTTACACTTCGCCATGGAAAGCTTCTGTCTGGATGCTCCAGCCTGGGTACCTTCTTATAAAGCTCAACTCCTACAAAGCCTGTAATCAGTGTCCCTCACTTTCTACCACTTAATGGTACATAACTCAGAGCTGTGCACACAGGCAGTACTCCATAAATGCTGGTGTGACTGACAGGCCAAAGCTCCTGTTTGTGGTTATCTGTATTTATTTGGGCAAATGAACATTTTATTTGTTGGTTAGGGCAACTAGAAATATAAAACTGCTTCCCCTTCGGTGAGCAATGAAGCTCCTGTTCCATACTAGCTTCATGCAAGATTTACAAGGCTCATCAGGAATGATTGCTGCCTTTCAGGAATTTGCACTGTGGGTGGAAATGCACACACATGTCAACAGGAAGCATAGCAGGCAGAAATGTTGACTTGCCCTCCTGCATCGTCCTTGTTGAAGCCTTGTCCGCAGAGGAAAGCCTGCCTGGTATTTGCCCAGAGACTCCACATGGTGGCCCTCCATACCTTGGCAACTTTGCCAGGCCCTGGCTTGGAAATTTAATTTTGCTATTTGTCTCTTAGAAGCAGATGCATATGAACTAAGCTCAAAAGACTGATACTGAAAAGCTGAAATCCAGTTTATTAACTCATTTGAGATATGATTATTATGGTACCAGAAGACTCATATTTTTAGGACCAGTGAATTTTCCAGCTATTGAGGGTCTGCAGTGAGACACTTACTCAGGAGGAGGTGGCGATGAGGTGGGTGAATCAGAGCAGTGAGTGCTCATGAAGCCAAGATTTCCTGGCATCCACTGAGCCAGCCTGACCGTCTCCTGCTGGGGGGGGCCAAGGCCTGGCCAGTGGACCCAGCGTGCCACTGAGAAGTACCCCGTGCAGGAGATGGGATCATGTGGAGTGCGATCAGTGAATTACATCCGCTCCTTTGGGGATCTGTATTACCAATGGGTTTCAGCCTCGGGCAAGTTCACTATGGACCCAAAGAAAATGAGAGCAAAACGTTCCTGGGCTGAAAGGGTTTATACCCAACTTTATTTCCACGGTGGCAGGTCAATCACTAAAATCCCATCCACTCAGAGCAAGTCTGCATGCAGCAAGCCAGTCTCTGCATCTGGGCCCCTCTGCCCGCACAGCCGTCCCCTGGGCCTATGTCCTCAGTGCTGCCACTACTCCAGCCTCTGCTCTCCTGCAGCCTTGCAGCCGTGCCACCGTGCCACCCAGAGTACTGGGCGGAGCTCCTTATACAGCGTTAATAGCAATGTATTGCCTACACGTGTGCAGAGAGGTAGTCAACCAGGGCCAGGTGAGAATCCTGGCCACAGGAACTCTCATTTTATCCACAGGATCCAAAGAGAATATGAACTCAGGTGGCTGGCTCCAAAGGGATATAACTGTTGGTGGAAAAAGGAGAATTTGTTTTTATAATCTTCTTTTGCATACGTTCTTCCAAATATCTGACTGAATTCTGTTCCTGATTTTTCCAGCTCACACCTTGTCTGGGGCAAACCCACTCATATGGTGATCGATGCCTCACTTGCTCCGTCTGTGGCTGAGACCCACGTACAATTCGGCCCCTCCTTGCTGCTCAAGAGTGTGGGCGAGAAAGAGCAGCTGCTTGTATTTTACCTTCATGTAGAGAGAGGACAGGAGCACCATGTGGAGTCATGTCTAGGCCTCAGTCTTCAGGCAGCTGGTTCTCTTTGAAGCCCAGAAGAAAAAAAGGAAGTAAATAAGTGAAGGGAAGGAAGTAGGGAAGAAATCTAGCAATAAAATAATCCCCATCAAGAAGAAACAAAAAGGCCCATGAACCGTATTCAACCAAAGGGATCTCCATGTTCTCACTGAAATGCGCCCCAGTTTTATCTATTTACCCAGTTTAATTCAATTTAATTAATGAGTTTGCTGGCACATAGGCTATTTTGAGATAATAGTATTTGTCTAAAAGAGAAGATCGCGATTAGTTCTCCTATTGTGGCTTCTGCAAGACTGCACAAGAAAAGGTCAACAAATTCTACAGTTAGGCAGAGGCACCTGAAGTGACCAACTTGCCTGCCGGCCGTTGGGCACCCCTGTGTCCTGTCTACAGTTGCGGGGTGATGCCCAGTCCTGATCCAGACGCAGGAACGATAAACGTTCGTTATAACTACTGCACTTCACCTGGCTATTCAAAGGCAGAGTTTAAAAAATATTGTGACCTAAATGATTTGAAATGGTTCAGCTAAGTACATGAAAGACTATTTCCATTGACTGCAAAATTCACTTGAATTAAAGTTTATCTCCTATGTTGCCAAATAAATGGAAACGAAAATTCCCTCCATATTCCTTGACTCTAAATGTTTGTTTCAAATTCATCATACTTTTTTGCCTTCTCAACATATAAAATTTTCAAAATTTCCCTATGTCTCCTTAAACTTCATCCTTACCAGAAAAAGGGTTGCATGACTTTCTAAAAAAAAAATCATTAACAACAAAAATAAAATCTGGCTTGCTGCATGCAGACTCGCTCTGAGTGAACGGGATTCTAGTGGTCATGGCTCCTAAGGGTCACGGCAAACCAAAGAGCCTGAGGGCAGGGCAGCATCTGGAGCCTGTGGGTCCTGGAAGCACAGGGGAGCCTCCCCCCAGGGTGCCTGCCTGCCAGGGTGCTGACGGAGCTGAGGTCGGGGCTGAGCCTGCCCTGGCTGGTCAGCAGCCCGGATCATATCTGATGGGGTCCCCTTCCTTTTCTTCTTGAAGGGAAGGGCCTTCTGAGGGAAGGAGGCTGTGCCGTGGGGTGAAAGTGGCTTCCTCGTGGTGGTGGCTTAAAACTTGTCACAGATTCCTTGCCATTCCTGCCATGAGCTGAGGGAGTCGTTGGCACCTCACTAGGATGGAGAACACGGCAGCGCCTCACCTGGGCACCTCGCTATGCCTGCTCTTGCAATGCTGTTGCCCTCTGACAAGTCCAGGCCAGCCTCCTGGAGGACAAGAAGCTACGTGCAGAGAGAAGCCCATCCTTGCTGAGGCCCCAGATGTACAAATGAGCCCAAACCAAATCAGGAGCAAACCCAGGACTGTTGCTTGAAGCCACTAAATTGGGGTGGTTTGCTCCGTAACAATCTATACCAGATCCTCTAAGTGTCTGAAGGACCTGTTGATTTTGTGGCCAGCGAGTGGCCGTAAGTTCTGCTCCCTTTCCTCCTTCATGTGTTTTAAATGTGTCCCTGGGCCCTCGTGCTCTCCCAACCCCACAACAGGCTCCCTGCACCAAAGGACAGCAGCTCACCCCGCTCCCACACTCCTCTTTGGGCCCCAAGCCTTCTGTTCCAGGGGCAGTTTCGCTGCTCTTGCTCCAGCATCTGGCAGGTGCAGAGCAGGTGCCCAGCACAGCTTTGCTGGATAAATGAGTGACTATGCTGGTCCTCATGGCCGAGTATGCAGCAATAAGAGGGCTCCACACAGCCACAGCCACAGTATTCCAGAGGCTCCACAGACAGCTTATAATCCACTTGTAAAGGGCAGGAAATGGAAATGTGAGCCTGTGTCTTTTTCCCTGTTGGCATACTTTTACTTTTACGGCAAGAATTGCTGTGTGTAAAGTGGAGAAAGAAGACGATCTGGACCGTAAGTCCTTTGGCTCTCTTGGGTCAGCAGTGAGCTGCTGGTGGTTCATTCTGTGGCCTGATACCTGGGGCTCAGCAGCTGCCCTGGACCACCTGTCCACGCGGCATGAGGACAGGATGTGCCCGAGGAGTCTGTGTAAGAGGTGCCAAGGGACAGCTGCCAGCAGGCAGGACAGTTGTCTCTCCTACATGCCGGTGGAAAATGGAAAGAGAAATCTGCCTGCAAACCATATGTTATAAAATTGTGTGTTGGGGGGCAGGGGGGATTTCTCATGAGTTTTGCTTCACTTTCCAAATTGTATACATCTTTCATTTGCTTTCTTCTCTTCTCCTCTCTCCTCATCCCTCCTCCTCAGTCTCTATCCCTCCTTCTATCTCTCCACCCTACTTCTGCTAATTTATTCCCTTTCTGCTCAATATGCAATGGACAGAGAACAGAATTTAGTCTAAAGAAAGAAATAATAACCAAACTGGCCAAAATGATTGGTAAAAATAAATTAGTAATCATACCAAATTAATTGGTAAAGGTAAATATTTTCAAGCATTTGTTTTTCATTCCTTGCTAAATTTTGTGCTGTTTTCCTCAAATAATTTATGCTGGTAGCAGCTTTTTTCTGTATTTTGGAATCTTCTAGTGGCTCATTGCTGATTTGGGGGAGAGTCACCATGGAGTGGTTTTTTCCTTCATTTTGACATTGTTTTGTTTTCAGATGCTTCTTGGTGAGCCTCTGGCAATATGTTCATGAATTTTAATTTTGTCTTTGGAGTAAGGTAAATTGGCCAAAATATAAATTGATTGAAATGCATGTTTGCAAAAACTAGTTCATGCATTGATAACTTATATGGTCCCCTAGGTGATTTCGTGACAACTCAGTGAATTTGCTTTCAAGTTAATTTTACTGTTTAAAGCTTCATCTTAGCTCTCAACTTAATCTTTAAACAATGATGTATCGAACAAAGGGAAGGCACTTTATAAATTAATTACTGCCCTGTCCTTGTATTAGAAGCTGCACACCTCCTCAAGGGGACACCCTTTCCTGACCCTTGGGAATAAATGGACTCTCCCCTGCAGTCACCACTCTGGCCTGGGCCCACAAGACACATGACTGCATGGACTTGTGCCAGTGTCAGTCTCCATCTCCTACATGGTCTCTTTAATTTAGAAAACCTTTCTTTATTCCTCACATATAGTTGGTGTTCAATAAATATTTGTTGAATGAATATAATAAACATCTGTGAAATGATACCCACTTTCTGTTTATGATAATATTCATTGATATCTTTATTGCATATTTAGTTTGTGCCACATACCTTTGCAAATGCATTATCTTCAAAGCAGTGCTACTAGGAAAGTGCCATTATTATCACCTCCATTTATAGATGAGGAAATAGGCTCAAATGAAGCAACTTATTTAGTCATGCATTTAGCAAGCGGCAGAGTTGGGACTGGAACCCAAATCTCTCCAGCTTCAAATCCTTGTTCCAACTGTTTTGCTGTTTTTTTCTTAGAGATAAACAAAAGTAAATCAGAAATATGTTCTCTAGCCATAACTGTTTTTGCCTTATGTGTGTTTTCCAAGCAAGGGGTTAATGCAAAGAGGTCTGGATTTCATGAAGTTTTCGGATAGAAAAAGGCAGCTGGTAAAGGAGACTGAGAAGGAACAGACAGGACCTAGCTGGAGAACAACTATCTGAAAGAGAAACTCAAGGATGACCATAGATTTAGCAAGTACTAGCAGCAGCCAGGATGATTCAAAGCATCTCAGTTTGGGTACTCATGGCTTCTCTAGTAAGAATTATTTCCATGGACGGTTGAAACATAGGTCGCATTGCAGTGAGTACAGGAGTGAAAACTGAGGTGAGCAAGTAGAGACAGCAAATATGGACTATGCTTTCTCCAAGTTTCCCCTGCTAGGAAGGAGTGACTTATTGGAGTGGTTCAGAAAAATGGATCATTTTGCAAAGATGCTAGGCAGAGAAGTAGATGCAGGAAAGAAGGGGTTAGTTGCTAGAACAAGGACCTGGATGACTCCAGCAGGCTGTGGGGACTGGTGATCTCCTCTGACAAGAGGGTGAAGAAAGGAAGTAATGGTGGAAAGAGAGTTTTTTCTAAAGGTTCAGAGTGGAAAGCTGATTTATCCATTTTTTTTGTGATGTAAATCAAGGCAAAATTTTCCACCGAGAAATCAATGATGGGGACAAGTATTTGCATATTTATGTAAAGACTCACTATTCAGACATTAGATTGCAGGTATATACAGGAGCTTTGATGAGCTTCAACTTTCTCACTTGTGAATTAGAGGTGATTCAAGTTCATCAGCTAATCACTGAATGCCCCCTGTGTTTTAGGCAGCTTGCTAAGTACTACAAACACAATGACCTATAAGATGTTTTGCTGAAATACTTTCTTATTATAAAATTAATACATGACTGTTGAAAAGCATCTTGAAAAATAATAAGCTACAGAGGGAAAAATAGAACCCATCCAAAATCTGTCCTTAAAAATACCCTGATATTTTTCTACAGTATTTTTTATGCACACACATTTTTCTGCTACAGTAGAATATTATACTTAGAAATTTCTATCATATCCTAATTTCCTGTCTGCATCATTAACTATTTTTGGAACTGCCATTTTAATTTCTAGATAATTATGCATCATATATATGCATCATAATTTAGTTAAAAGGATCTTAATGAAAGAAATAATACATACTTAAATTCAAATTTAGAGACTTATGCTCTAATGCTCCATGCAGTATGAGTTGGAGAACTGAGGTAGAGAATAAATCAGCTTGTCAGCCAATAAATATTAGCTCTATATTATATACTAACATGTCTTCATATTTTTCCTACTATCTTTGATCAAAAGTAAAAGGCAATTTCTTTCAATCCACTGCTTGATCATATTTCTGTTGTCCTATTGACTGTTGTAGATTAAACATTTGAAGAGAAAAAATGCAGGGTCTTACAAGTATATGTTTTGTATAAACAGTACCTATCCATGTTAAGCAGGGTTGTCTACAAAAAGGGGTCCAGAGCCAAATAAAACTGTGGAATCCTTGGTTCAAAAACAAACAGGAAAAAGTGCCATTAGGGGTAGTATTATGTAAAGCCTTTTCCTTCTTTCCAGTCTCCTTCTAGGTGTCATGGCATTCTTTTATTTTCTATTTAATATCATTCTAAATTAAGTTTAAGTTATGAGCATGAAGCGTATAGTTCATCTTTACGTTGTGCAATGCCAATTTTTAAATGCAGATGCAGAGCATTTAACTTACATACTGAATCACCAAAATTACACAATTTGTATTTCAGAGCACATACGTGTATGTACATGTGTATTTTGTTCTTACTGGAATAATGGAAGCAATACACAAAACTTATTCAGCTGTTTTTATTTCACTTCTTGGTAAGCACGCTTTCTACCAACACTGTCTGCTTTTGGCTTACTGACGAATGAGTTAGGATGGAAAGAAAAAGGGACTATATTTTCCCTGTTTTTCCCTTTCCTTCTGTCATTTTCAGCATAAGTGACTGGGTAATCCAGGGAAGTTATGAACAAGTAAGAAAGATTAGGAGAGTTTCTTGGTCATTAATGTCCCAAATAATATTAACTCAGGCCTCACATTACCTGGATCAATGGCTGTGCTGATCTCAGTAAGGAAAATGAAATTGGCTAATGTGTTTGTTCTCATCATACTAATCAAAGAACCCAGACCGCAGGAGCCCTAAGCTCTATTAACTTTATCCCCGTCACATTTGCCCTCTGGACACAAACCATTTGAATCCCATCCAAGGAACACCTCTGTGGGGAAAGTGGGGTTCCTATGGCCAGGATCCTCACTGAACTTAAACCACCTGCTGATGTTACTGGCCTGTTGCTAGGATACCAATTCCACACCTTTAGGCAATAAGCCATTATTGTGTTACTGTAAAGAGCTCCACCCAGTGCTCTGGGTGGGAAACGGTGGCGGGGCTGCAAGGCTGCAGGAGAGCAGAGCAGAGGCTGGAGTGGTGGCAGCACTGAGGACAGAGGCCCAGAGGACGGCTGTGCGGGACGTCTGTGCAGAGGGGCCAGAGGCAGAGACCGGCTTGCTGCATACAGACTAGCTCTGAATGAATGGGATTTTAGTGACTTAACTGCCACCTGGAAATAAAGTTGGGTATAACCTTTTCACCCCAAGAACTCTTTGCTGTAAATTTCTTTGGTCACAGTGAATCTATAGTGAACTTGCCTGGGGCTGAAACCCATTTGCAAGACAACCTCGTTCTTCTCTAGGCTCATGTCACCACTCCACTCCCTGTGGGTGTCTGCATATGCCACTGAAGCCTGTCTTCATTCCCAGAATGGTCTTATCACTGTTTACCTCAATAACACACACAATGCTTATAATGTTGTTTCTGAATGCTCTGGGGCCATAATGAGCTATTTTCTAGGGAGAAGGGACTTCAAATCCCTTATCTTTAGAAAATCCAAAATCCTTAGTTAGAACAATACATTTCTGAAAACTGACGTGAAGCGTTGAAAGCAGAACTATGGTCTCCAATAGGTAACTAATGAAAGAAGAAAGGTATTGTAGCTATAAAATGAAAATAGGTTGCCAAGAAGATTTTCATAAGAAAAAGACTCCCTCGCCCCCCACCCCAGCCAGGGTCAGAGCTCCAGATGCCTCCAGGTCATTTTCCTAGAATATAGGCTCCCGTCCCTTGCAGGGAAGGAGGAGGACTCCTTATGGCAGGGGGCTGGGGGGTGCCACAGGCTCTCTGCTAACCCAAGTTCCTCGTTCCAAGCTTTTGTCCCCTCCATGGTGCCTCCACTTAATGACTATTCTGGGGGACCCACCTCCTCACCCCCCATGGGACTTCCCTCTGAAAGGACTGATGTGTAACTTCTTCCATCTCCAATCACCCATCCTCCTTCTAAATTCCAAAACTAAGTTCAGCTCTTTCATCTGCTTTTGTCATTTCTCCCATTCTTCTTGCTCTTTGAGAATAATAACTGAAATTTTTTGCTCATTTCATTTTAGCAGGGCCTTGGTAGACAAGGGAGGCAAACATCTGTGGTCTGTTTGCCATATTGAACCAGAAGCCAATTTCAACTTTCCATATTCCCTAGAATTCTGGTACAAAGATGGGCATAAAAATAACCACCCAAAATAAACTTAATCAATGAATCCAGACATTAAAAAATGGGTATATTCCTATAGGTATGCATGCATTTTTATGTGTTTGACTGTAAGTAATCATGTATGTATGCATGAAGGCATGTCTCCTAAGTGTTGCCTGGTCTCCTGAGTCATGCATATTTATGGAAAAATTGCAATGACTGTAAACTTTCACCTGTTCAGGTAACTCAAGATCATTTTCAAAGTGACTCTTAGTTAACTGTTTCCATGATGTCAGAGTTACATTTCCTATGTTCCTGGAAGCTAGACTGTTTCCTACAGCCACTACAAGGCAGGCAAGTTGTCCCTCCTCACTGCCTGCTGCCCTTGAATGCACTTGACCGTTTCTTATCACAGCCCTTACATGTGGTTCCAATGAAGTGAGGCCAAGAATATGATCTTGGGTGCTGGACCACTTATGGGTTTTATGTAGGGAGAAATGCCCTCTTCCTATCTCCATGCCATACTTACTACTATACAGGTTCCAGAGCATGTTTGCTGATGCCTGGAGTCTTAAATAAACTATTTAAGAAAAGAGCTCCATCAGTCTTTGACAGTGCTTGCCCAGAATTTCCAAAAATCTCCCATGAACACAGTTGGCCCACCTCTGTGGCTCATTTTTTCTAATTATAACTGCTGAAATGCAGTCCAAAGGGAGAAAAGAAGAGATGCTGTGGGTCTCCTCTCCTCCCTTTCCTCATTCCTTCACCCTCAAGACTTCCCCTTAGCTTAGCTTCCCTCTTCCCAGTTGCAAATGAAGCCCTTTGCACATCAGCGGATGCCACAGATATGGTGATTAACAGGGTGGATTGTTTATACCTGCATAGCTAAGTCTCCAATCAGCCAGCCATAATGCCTTAAAGCATGTGTGTGAGCACGTGTGTGTGTGTGTGTGTGTGTGTGTGTGAGAGAGAGAGAGAGAGAAGTCACTATATGCTCGGAATTGGGGGTTAAAGGTGAAGATTTACTTTTGAGCAGTCCCCTTAAAGTGTTGGACAGCATGGCAGATACCCTAGGCAATCCTTTCATTATTTAATTAAAGGTTTCCCATAAGGGTGAAAAAGATGGTATTGTAACCAAAGCAAGTGCCTGTTACATCATCAGAGATTAAGAACTGTTCAGATTGTCCTGCAGTATCATGGGTCAGCTGTGACACATGCTCCTACTTCTCTTTAGAGATGCCATTGTAGGGACTGCAAGAAAACTAGCTATTCTAAGTTTTAGTAAAGTTTAGATCAAATTGAAGGAGAAATAAGAAAACGGAGGGTAAATAGGTATAATTAGTGGACTGAAAGACTCTTGCGAGCAAATATTGATTTCAGTGCCTGGTACACAAATGAGTGTATTGATCCTGTCCTTTTCTGTTGCAGGTGCTAAGTTTCATTTTCTACTCAATTGCAGACTATGATTTACGAGTGGGTAGTCTGATTAAGTGAGCCAGTGCGAGTCTAATGACTGACTTTTAAGATCCCACAGTGTGCTCTGACTTTGGAAAAAATCTCTATATTCTTTAGGCTCCAGAAGGAAAAGGAATTTCATTGATTCTTTCAACAGTGACGTATTATAATATTACCAGCAATCAGAATGGGTTTCATTAGGGGAAAACTTAAAGGAAGACATCCCTGGGAGGCATTTTGTACTCAAAGCATAACTTCTTTCTGCTGGTCCCCACAGCCCTGACTCTGATATTCCAGAGAGAGAAATGAGAAAAGGTGCTCCAACCATCTCAGGTTGGCCTCTCGTGATGGATTGTGTCAGCTGCAGGGATAAAGTGTCCCTAGAAACAGCCATTTATCAGGAAATGAGTATGGTGGGCATTCAGTAAGTGTGATTTTGATATTTAGGGTGAGAATAGAATATGAAATGAATAAGCAGTATTTGTGTATCTCTTCTGTCTTTTTCATGGTTACAAAAGCATCACTTACAGATCAGTGGTGATTTCATTTCACAACAGAGAGTCATGCAGGAACTGGTGGCCTCATTTGACAGTGGGAGGTAACATTGCAGAGAGAATAAAATGATCAGGTTCAGATGCAGGTAAAGGAATTTCAGAAGACCCCCATTCTAAGGACAACTCCCTCCTGGGTACTGACCAGGATCCTTCTATGCACTTGTTATGAAGACAGGGCTTTTCTGCACAGGCCAGGTGGCTCTCCCTTGGCCACTGTGTGACACCAGGATCCCAAGCCCTGAATGTGGTGTCTCAGTCCCACTTCCAGTGCTCAGATGACCAGCAGATGGCCATGTGCTTCTCAAGGACAGTGCTTGTGGCTTTTCCCAGCCAGTTAGAAAAATGAGTCTGGATGGAAAAAGAAAGGTTTCATTTCAAAAAGCTGAAGCAGTACTCCATTTAAAAATTTTGATTGTTTCTGTGGTGCATGGAAAGTGTAAGAACCTTATATCTTGGAAAACAAACCTCTCTTGCCTGTTCCCTCACTTTCTCGGGATGTAAAGGTCCACCCTGAGAGGCTGCTTTGGTCTTCCTGCCCATCCCCATGATGTTATTGTGCAGCTCAATGTTTCCTTTTCTGTCCCAGAAAAGGTGGGAGGCGTTGATGGGGTGGGCAAAATGGGTGAAGAGTCAAAAGGTACAAACTTCCAGTTATAAAATAAACAAGTCCTAAGGATGTAATACATAGCTCACTGACTATAGTTTACAATGTTGTATTGCACATTTGAAAGTTGCTAAGAGAGTATATCTTAAATGTTCTCATGACAAGAAAAAAAGTGTATGTATGGTGAGGGATGTTAACGAGACTCATCATGGTTATCATTTTGCAGTGTATACATATATGGAATCCTTGTTCTACATCTGAAACTAATATAATGTCATATGCCAATTACACCTCAATAAAAAAGCACATGGCCCATTATACTGTTTAAAGTCTTTAAAATTGGCACAGTATATTCTTCTTTGAGGTGTGTGCCAAAAATAATTGAAGAAATATGCTCATAAAATTGATAATAACATCTACATAATCTATTAACTTTCCTTTTGCCATGGTTGTTAGAAAACCCAAAGAAAAGGAATAAAGCAAAATATTCTTAGTCTTGGTTTCTAATAACAAATAATCCTTTTTCAACTACTTCCTTAAATAATCCTTGAAATTTTTTATATTATTATTTTAACAGTGAAGCTTTTAAAGGCATTTTATTGTGAATTGACCAAAGTCTTACTGACTGGGATTAGAATAGACAATATAAATAATGTTCAGTAAGCTACATTAGAGCATTTTCTTGTGAAATTATGGAAAATAGAAGGACACAATGACAGTAAAAATTTAAAAAATAATAACATTAATAAAAGAGACCTTACAACTGAGATCTTCAGAGGACCACTGATAAAGTCACACATGGTTTGGGTGAGCCATATTTGAAAATGATCCAACAAGAAACAGTTGTATTCAGGATAAAGGATTCTACCCCTCTTCACCCCTGTTAGACTGTAGTTCCCTGAGTGCCCAGGATTCCCAACCAGCACAGGTCAAGGCCCCTGTGAGCACGTGGTAACTAATGTTGAATGCTGACCTAGTTAAAGATCACCTGCTTTTTCTTGAAATCCATTCAGCCTTAGAGTTATTTTGTGAGATAAGGTGGGGCAGATGCAGAAAGAAGCTGACGGGTTTAGCTTTATTGAATTCCTTTATCAGGGGATGTCAGAGTTGAGGGAAATTGATTGCCAGCTGGGCTTTCCTCAGCACAGCAATCCTCTCTCCAGCCCCCCTACCCTGACCCTGAACCTGCTCCCTGTTTGCAGCTCTGATTGTTGGGAGATTCTCCAGCATGTCGAAAACCACATTTCCCTTAGATTCTAAAGCAATGTCAGCAAGCTAGCCTGCTCCCTCTTCTCCAGGGAAGCTCTCCAAGCCTCAGTGGCAATGACACCTGCCTTTAGTTTTCTCTTGTTGGGGCTAAACATGCTCCTTCCTTGAACTGTCATGCCAGTTGGTTTTCATTTCCTTGGTTTCCAAGTACACCTTCTCTGAGCATATTATAGTCAGTAAATGTTTCTCTTAAAATCTAGGGATTAAAATTGAAAAGATAATATTATAGCTAGAGTTTATGCGCCCAGAATATTGATCTATAATCTCACTTTCTGTCTCTTAGACACAGACCAAAATAATGTTGCCTTTTTTGGTGGGGGATTTGGAGGGTGTTAACTGTTTCATAAAGAGACTCATTTTAAAAGTATGGTCAACAAAAGTATCAGATTTCTTTTAAAATGTGTTGTTACAAAGTCAGATCCCTTTCATTTTGTATTCATATCCTTGATTTTTATATTAAATGCAGGACTATATATTTATTCCTATTGAATGTCCTTCTACTGGTTTCAATCTCCTTGTTATGATGGTTTTGGCTTTTGAAGATAGCACTTAACCGTAGGAGATAGCCATTCAAACATTGATGCATGTGAAACTGTGTTGACTGTGCTTTGTCTTCAGTCAAAACTAAAAATGGTAAAGGGCACAGGACCAAGAAAGACATCTAGCTCAGCTTTGCTATACACTTCTTACAGGTTAATAAGGAGCCATTAAACAAAGTCTCAGCTGGTAGGTTTCCTTACCTCGTGGCATATCTAAGTGACAGGGCTAACTGTGTCCCTCCACCTACCTATCAACTCCTAACAGAGATAACACAGGGCTTTTCGTTAAATGGGTTATTGAAATCAAGTCATGTGGTAGCCTTGATACACCACTAATTTACCCCAACCCTAACACCAAAGCAATATGGGTGTTTTAGAATGTCTTGATTAAGGGATCTTATTAGAGTCCAGGGAACATTTCTTTTCTAATGGGATTCAATCTGTTTACTTAATAACTTATTCTAAAAATTTCCCAGACATTAATGTCAACCTTAATGAGTTTCCAGTGTGTGAGGCCTGGGCATTCTCCACATTTAGAAAGCCAGAATTACATTAATCTGTCAGATTCTCTGAATTTCTCTCATATTTATCTTTCCTTCTTATTTGCACTATCTTCCTTCTAGTTCTTTTCTCATTATCTTGTATGTGATTTGACACAAACTTTCCATAAACAAAATCATGGATTATGCTTTGCTTCTAAATATGTTAGAAAATTATTTTAGTTCAGCTTGCTTTCAGTTTTCGCTACAGGCAGACAACTGTCAAGCTACTGCATTGAATATTAAAATGATTTTGATACTGAAGTTTTTATAGTGCTGGGGGAGAATGAAGTAAGATTTTGGGTGGGAAAGAAATTTTGTAAATCCCAATAAGTTTAATTAAAGTTCAGTTACATTGAAAATAATTACCCATAAAAATAACCATTACCTTCTGTCCTTGCCATATTTTATTGCCTCTCACAATAAGCATTTTCACATTTTGAATGAATAATAAAACAATTTGACAGTGACACTGATCTGATCCATTTTTGCATTGAAGGCAAGAAAACAGAATACAGGGAAATTTCCTCTTTCGATCAAATGGAGTCAAATTTTAGCCTTATTGGAAATTTGTTTCAACTCAGTTACTTAGCCGACTTGTTGCTTGTTTAATTTCCTGGGTGATAAATATGCAGCATCCTCAGCTTCTAGGCAAAGAGAAATTGATTTACAACATGGAGCCAAAACTAAATGAGTACTTTTCAGTTTGAGGGGCTTGCTTCACCGTATCTCTTTAATTAAAGCTTCTTTTCTACTTAAACTGGGCATATTTCTGATTTTATTTTTCTCCCCTTTTTCAAAAAGGTAACTCAGGTAATTTTGTTATATTTTTCCTGTTTCCAAAATACCTTAAATATGATCTTTATCATATTCCTTGCACAAAAGTATTTATATTGACTTCCTATTTCTTACTTTACCTTCTACTTTTGTGGGATACAAGTATGTGTAGCAATCTCAGCAAAGCACTGTGTTCATTTATTATTCTCAAAGGTGGGCTATTTATTGGTTCCTGATTTTACCCATTGTCAACATTGTAATATTGACTATAAAACCTAGACAAGGCCCACAGTTTAGTATCTACATGTAAGAATTTGTTATTAGTGAATGAATATACTCTGTAGTGAAAATTATCAACCTCATGATCAAAAAAAAAGACCCACATTTTGATGAGGTTAATGCAAATGCACACAGAAACCAATTAAAAGAGCTCCCAGTGGCCAAAACTGGAGCAATCTGAGTGGCAAAGATAAGTAAAGGAGGATTGGATTTTAACCCAAGTACCCAAAGTAAAAAATAAATATCCTTAAATCCATTCTGATATAGGTGATTGAATAAACAAACAAATGGGGAAGAATGGAAAATCTATGCAGAAAAATTTTAAATAATTCAACTCTTAAGGGGGCAGAACATAACTCCCCCACTTTAAGTGTGACATGTGCACAGTGATTTTCTGTAGGGAAAGGGGGCAAAGAGGTGACTTTACAGTGTGGACACCTGAAAAACACTCCCTCAGCTTAGGTGTTCCACGCCACATCCCAGTGAGAAGTCCCACTGGGAAAAGTCACCCTTGATATGATGGGATGAAAATGGCACTTTATCTCTGTGTTCTTCCTCCCCAGAACTCATAAGCCCCATCTAATCACTGACCAAAACATCAGACAAGTGCTAACAGAGGGACGTCCTGCCGTATACCTGATCAGCAGTCCTTAAAACTGTCAGCGGCATCAGAAACAAGGAAAGCCTGAAAAACTGTCACAGCCAAGGGGGAGCCTAAGGAGATGTAATAGCTCAGTGTGAGGTGGGGTCCTCGAAGGGATCCTGGAACAGAGCAAGGACATTAGGGGGAGACTAAGGAAATATGAATAAAGTAGGGACTGTAGTTCATAAGAATGTATCAATATTCATTTATTAATTACAGAATTTAAATTTAAAAAAACTCTCATCATCATGCATGCTTATAACAAATGTTGATAGACACAAATCCCCCAACCCTCTTCCCTAAGAAGCTAGTAACCACCCCATACAAGTGAGGCTTGCACACCAGCCTCTGGCCTGGTCTTACATTTATCACTGCCCATGCCTCCCACCCTGCTTTTAGTCCACTTGATCTCTGCTGGGAAGTCTGCTTCTTGCCTTGAATCTGAAAATATTCAAAGACCATTTTAATTATGGAGTTTTTAAAGATCAATGTATTAGTTTCTGTTTGCTGCTGAAAACAGAATTACCACAAACTCAGTGGCTTAAAGTAACACAAATATATTACCTTATGATTCTGAAAGTCAGAAGTTCAGAATGGGTCTCACTGGGCTAAAACCAAGGTATAGGAGTGCTGAGTTCCTTCCTGTAGGTACTAGTGGAGAATCTTTTCTCCTGTCTCTTCCAGCTTCTGGACGTTGCCTGCATTCCTTGGCTCATGGCCCCCTCTCATCTTTAAAACTAGCAGTGGCCTGTTGGGTCTTTCTCATGATGTCATCTTGGTGTTTCTAAGCCCTTCTGTCTCCCTCTTCCCCAAGGAAGGACCTGCAACAACACTGGGTCCACCAGGACAATACAAGACGATCTCCTAGGTCAAGGACAGCTCATTAGCAAACGTAATTCCATCTGCAACCTTAACTCCCCTTATCCTGTAACACAACATATTCATAGGTTCTGGGGATTAGAATGTGGCCGTCTTCCTTGGTCAGAGCATTATTCTGCCTAGCATGAGCAATTCCTTTAGAAGGCTTACATTCTTCCAACATACTCTGAAGAAAATGGGTTTAAATTTCCATAGTCTTTCACTTTCACTTTACTGTCTTTCTTTTCTAAGCACTTTTGGATTTATTTTTTTCCCTGCTATCTCCCTGCCAGCCTTCCATCCTTACTTTGGTGAGGGTTACTTAACTTATTTTGCCAGATGGAGTTTAAATTCTGCTTGGGGTCTGAGGTACATGTCATTATGTTTCATTGTTTAACACCAGTGCTTGAAAGACAAATCTTACAAAGCTGAAAGAAAAACGAATAGAAAATCTGGCTAGCTTGGTATCCATTAAAATGATCAAATTTATAATTAATATTATGTCTAGGCAAAGCCTTTTGTTCTGATTACTTATGCCAAAAAAAAAAATGATTGGAAATAAATGACTGGAAGCTGATTAAGTGTTGGGAAGACCTGTATGTCAAAGGAACCCAGGCTCATCTGTTAACAGCCTGTTAATGATTAAAGCCAAGAACTCCCAGCCTGACTCTGCACTTGTAGGAAGTGTGCTGCAGACTGTGAGGCCCCCAGAGGCAGCACAGTCCACCACCCACTTCAGGCGCAGATGTGGAGGAAAGGTGGAGCGGGGTTGGGGTGAGGGCAAATAGGAAACCCCAGAGGTCAGTACCCCAGGTGCCGTGGGCCAGGAGTGGACTGCAGAGACTATGGCGAGCCTACCCAGTGTGCTTCCTTCCCTTCTTCCTTAGAGAGCCCTGGTGAATTCAGGGCACCAGTGTCCTGCCAAAGGACTGTATTTCCCATCTTCCTTTATTATCAGTGTGCATGGAACCCAGGACTGGGCAATGCGATGTGAATAGAAATTGTTGGGTGCAACACTTTTGACATGAAGGCTCTCTGAAGGAACCACACACAGTGAGCTGGGACCTTTTGGTGCTCCCCCCCTGTCCTCTCGACCACTGTGTGCAATACTGACGTGAGCACCGTACCTTGGCACCCTCCTGAGCTTCCAGAAGGATTCTGAGCATGGAAGACAGCTAAGAAGCCTGGAGCAGGGCTGAAGGATCCCTAGTCCCTGAGCTAAGGGTGCCCATGCCTCCTGTACTACCTCCCTTTGCCCTCTTGGGTATGGGAGGAATTTCCCACATACATCTTAGGTTCAACACCTTTTCTCTGGTTATCTGCTACTAGCCATTGAGAGGATTCTAAAAAGGATACTCACTGTCTTTAGGAAAAGCATCAACTCCGTCCAAACCCTGCATGTTATTTGCATTGTGGTGAGCAGATTAAGCCTGATAAACCAAGTCATTTGCAAAAAACTCCTGAACTATATATAGAAAATCATAAAGCAGGCCACTTCTAAAAGCCCCAACACTTTCTATGATTCCTTTGGAGAGGTAATTATTGCCCCAAATGTATTACTTTGAAGTTATGTTTCTCTTATGCATAAATCCTGCTGTGAAGCATGAAAAGGGTGTTCTGGTTCTATCACGTGCAACTGAGAGTTGCCATTGTTTTTGTTCTTTAATTACCAATTTTCAAAGCCTTAGAAAGCACTAAATTACACTGACCAAGAAAACCTCCCTGTACACCATTACAGCTCTTGAATAATTCACTAGATCTGTAGTAGAGTTTTCTCTTCTGTTTTCCTTTATTTGGCAGGACTGTGTTTTTACCTGGAGCCAAATGGGCATTTGATTCAGACAGGATGAATGAATCAGGAAAACATTTGGCTGTGATTAACAGAAACTCCAACGAACAAGTTAGATTGTTTCTTGTCAGACGTCTGGAAGTCGAAGTCAGGCCTTTGCAGCAACTCCAGGTTGTCAAGGACCCATGTTCCTTCTGGTTTCCACTCTTCTCTTATGAACATATGGCATATGACCTAGCCTCCTGGGTGCTCCGCCTGTGAGTATCATGTCCAGACTCCAGGCAGAAAGGAATGTGAAAGCCAAAAGTCAATACATTTTTACTAACCAGATATTATCCAGGTAAGAAAGCCCTTTCCAGATAAACCACCACATCTTATTGACCCAAACTATATCACATGGCCCCCTGTAGCTGGAATAACTGAGAAAATAAGTATATTCATTTCTGCACACTGACACCTCAAATGAAAGTGGATTCTCTTTTCTTTTAGAAAGCATGGAAGGGGAGTGGAAATAAAGTATCCAGCATGAATATCTGCTACATAGGATAACTGTTCTCTTAGTCCAAGGAGAGTGTCAGTTGAAGAAGGTATAAAGGCTTTGAAGGGTGTACAGAAGATGTACATTTTCAAGCTAAATAAATTGCTGAAGGTGAACACACTTCTGACAATGGTAAGCAGTGTGCTTCTTGTATAGATTGTCCTTTTCTGTGACATCATTGAACTGAATTGCAAGAGATACAAATACACATGAAAGTCACTGCACACTTAAAGAAAAGCAAGTGCTAAGAAGACCTAGCAATCACCCCTTCTAATGCTAAGAAGTATGAGAAATCAAGGTTAGCCCACTTTAAGTGAGCCACCATAATAAAGAACAAGGTTTTGGAAACTCACTCTAGTTCAGCGCCTAAAGGAGGTGATTAGTGCTATGGATGGATGACGTGAATGAAGAATTCTTTCCTGAGGACACACTGGTCATTTTCTCCAGGCCTAGCCTAGGGAGGAGAAGTCTCTGCTATAGGTCAGTCAGTTTATAGGTGGTGAATATTTCTGAATAGCAATTAGAAACCACTTCTTTTTAGACATCTGGGACTATGCTTAGCAAACACCTGCAGAGAGCCCTCCAGACAAGAAGAATTCCAGAATGCTAATCTCAACACTAAATGGTGAGGTCTTCATAGCCAGGGAATCCAAAATGAATTATCTCTCTAATTGAGACCCATCCCTAATTTCTGATCAGTGTAACAGTACTTTAGACTGAACTGTCCAAATACATCTTTCTAGCATTTTGCCTACAAATACAAATGTTTACGGTATGTGAGCACTCATTTATGTGATGAGAATACTGATAACACATCTGATCTTTTTCTCTTTTTTTAATTGGAGTATTTCTAATTCAATGAAAAGCTTTCTATTTTAAGAAATATTGAGCATTTGAAAAGTTAGCTATTTTGCCAGTGAACTGTACTGCAACAGAGTTGGGTGAGGCAGGCTCCCACCCCAGTCCCTCTGCTTGAGGGGTGGCCAGAGGCAGGTCCTTGTGGGGTCAGAGGTTGGACAAAGAGCTGGGCGATGACACAAGGCTCCAATGGCCCTCTGGACAGATCAGGGGATGGAAAGAAGAGAGGTGAGTGCCTGAGTCCAGCTCCAGCTAGTCCAGGAGTCCCTGAAAGATGGATGGCACCGGCGGTGGATTAAATTGAATGAGGACACAGACACTAGCAAAAGCTGAGCCTGGCCTGTTTTATTGAAGTTTAGCAAGGCTATATATGTTTTGAGTATGCAGTTTCACAAAGATTAGATCATTTGATTTTTTTCAGAAATAATAATTACATAAAGGTCAATCTTTAAAGATTAGATTATTGGCGCCTTAGCAATCACTAATTTTTTGCACTTATGCTTGCTTGGCTTCCCTGGCAGTTTTGGAACAAACATGACTTAATTCTCAAAATGTTCCCTCACGCCTGGTTGGCCTGAGCCCTGCTTGCAGTTTTCTTATTATTGATTCTAAAATAGCCATGGTTACTATTCATCGGATTAACAGGTATAGCTAAGTCTATTTTTCTAGGTCTAAAACATTACATGCAGATTTAAAGAAAAACATCAAAACAGTGTATCATGAAAGCAGTGTAGCAAGACTAAGCTAACTACAATTGCGGGAACTGAAAAATCTGTACTCTTGGGTAGGTGCCCAGTTTCACAGAGACGAAAGCGTTGCACCTGAGGTAAGGGGATAATGACCACTGAATCAGAAGGTATAGAGACCTAGTCGGGCCACTTCTCTTCCTAGTGGGGGGAAAACAGGGGCATGTCTGCCTTAGAGTTTTCTTAAATCATTTACAATAATGTCTATAACAGTAATCTTTTCTATTGGGAGAGTCTCTGCAATTATGGCAGGCCCTTTGCATATAATCATTCATGCTGACTTTCCTTTAGAGTTCTAGTATTCCCCGAGACCCAACAGGTCTAGGAGTCATTTAGAAATTCCTCAAGGGGCTGAGTTGGGCGGGGAGAGCGAACTGGAACTTACTCAAACAATTCTTATTTATTATAATTTTGATATTTGTTTCCAATATCTTCTCTGCATCCCCCTCCTAATATTCTTTAATAAAATATTGAAGTAGTAGGTAAAAATAATAAAGATTAAAGTTTCTAATAGCTGTTTAAATCTTGATGTAAAAGTAAAGATGGAAAGTAAAGTTTAAAGCAAGTATAAACTGTCAGATCCATGCCTACAGGTTAAGTGTTGATTCAAACAAGACAAGGGCAACAACAGCCATGGGAGCAGGAGATTTCTCTCAAAACTGGGGGGGTGAGGTTCTGAGCCTCACCTCTGTTGACCCCCTATTGTTCACCTGATGGCCCCCCTGCGACTGTGCCTGTCTTAGGTTGTTCCTCCCTTGAGGAGTCTTACCCGTCTCTGGCTAACCAGCCATCTTCCAGGGCCATACAGGGAGATGTGCAGTTGGTGAGAGAGAAGCAGTGTTCTTTGAAAAGGTTAGCTCTTCTTACTTCTTTGCAGATTTATACCCCGTGGCTTCTATGCCCAGCAGTTATCTCGAGGTATCTTTGCCACCTGGAAGAATTAGAGGGATCTTGCCCCTAGCATTTCTCCTAGGGTATATTAAATTTGGTTTTCCAATTTAGATGAAAGTGATCAATAACAGCATTTCCAAACACTATAATAATAAGGAGATAGATAGCGGGGATGTTCTTTTCAGAGGTCCGCATTGCGGTTCCTTCTTTTCCGGGCATCTGGGCAGTGCCATCAGACCGAAGGATCAGACTGGCTCCAGACAGGTGAGCAGGGCCAGCGGCTGCCTATCCTTGGGCCAACACATTCTAGAACAAAACTCCATGAGTCCAGGAATTATCAGTTTAATCCTGGCCTCCCACGTCACTATGAAGATACATACATCATGGTAGGACATATGTTACTTAATGTTAAATGATCTCATTTTGAACTCTCAAATATTTAGGCAAGCAATGTACAGATCTTCATTTCTACTCTTGCTCTAGGCCCCACTGCTGCCCTACAGTAACAATCAATATGCATGCTTTTAAAATTTAGATTGTTGTTAGATCTTTCTGAAAACAACATTCAGATAAAAGTAGTGTCCACACATCCTCATTTTAAATATTTCTTTGAACAACGCTTCTTTATCTTCAGGACTGGAGCAGGGTATGCATGTGAGCTGTTTCCCATAATTTGACGGCGATGAAGCATAGCACATTCCTCACCTGTCTTCAACACATACAGCTTGATGTACAATTCTCTTGTTCACTGTTCCAACATAGTTTCACATCTCTTTAAAATTGTAAGTTATTTTCTTTTAATTTCTTTGAAACGATGCCAGTGAATGAATTATTTTACCCATCCCATAGGTAAACTGAGCCCCAAAGGAAGTACAAACATTGCTCTGTTCCTGCCATCATTGTGTTCTGGACCATGGAACCAGAACTAGGAGGAGAAAACACCTGTGCAGAAACCCAGCTTCCGACATACAGGCTGGGCCTTCCCAGAGCACCTTGTCTGACCTCCATGGCTTCCTCACCCCGGAGGTTCAGCCAAGGGCCTCTTCAGCCGCATGTGGTGCCAAGATACTAAGTGGCGGCACTTTCTGTTTGGAACCAGTCTTTGCTGCAATGGATCAGTTCTCTTTAATTACATTTGACTAAGCACATCACTGATGGTGGTCAGTACCATCTTCTCAAAACTGACATAGCTAAGTATGCATATTAATTACATGCATAATTAATATGTGGCTAAGCGTGACTCTCAGGCTCTCCAGATTTTATACCACTCCAGCAGCCATTACATGAATTTTGTTTGGGGAATTTGCATAATATCCCCTCCACCACCATTGTGCATCTGGGGCTTTGGCAGCTTACCACAGAGACTACGCCAAAGGGAGATGGTATGTGTAAGAAATGTGTGCTTATATGTGTGAGTGTATGTGTGTATTTTAAACTGCTTTCCAAAGCCTGTTAGATTATTTACTATTGTGAATGTTACCCAGTGCCCCACCTATTAACTGAATACATAGTAAGCACAGGGGATTAATAATTAAAGTCTTGGATCTTTCTTTCCATTATCTGTACATTGTGTCAAAATGGAAGCCGTATTTTTCCAAAGAGTTGTAATGAAATGGGCTGTGAGAATCTGCACTTGCTGAACCTATATATTTGTAGGTCTCACCCCTTCCAATCACTCTGGCTTCCACACACCCATAGGTAGGCCCTTCTTGACCACCCACTTTAAATTATACCTTTCATGTTACCCTGTTCTGTTATCTTGATGGTATTTATGACTATCGGAAATTACATGGTATATTTATGTGTTTGCTTGTTACATTTTCTGTTCCCATCCCATAAAATACAGACATTTTAGTTATGAATTTCTACTGTGAAGACATAGAGTGCATATGTATTTTTAAAAATGTAGCAGCTTTGAGATATAATTCACCTAATCATATAATTCATCCATTTAAAGTGTACAGTCCAGTGGTTTCTAGTGTATTCAAAGAGTTATGCAACCACCACTACAATCAATTTTAGAACATTTTATCATCACAAAAGAAAACTTGTACATATTAGCAATCACCCCCTATTTCTCCCCAACCACTCTGCACCCCTCCCCAGCTCGACTCCTGGCAAGTAATAGTCAACCACTTAATCTACTACCTGTCTCTACAAATTAGCCTATTCTGGACATTTCACATAAATAGAATCATGCAATATATGGTCATTTGTGAGTGACTTTTTTCACTTAGCAGTGTTTTAAGATTCATCCATTTTGGACCATGTATCAGCCCCTCGTTCCATTACATGAATGGATCACATTTTATTTATTCATTCATCAGTTAATGGACATTTGGGATGTTTCCACTTTTTGACTATTATGAATAATGCTGCTATGAACTCTCATGTGCAAGTTTTTGTGTGGGCATATGTTTTTATTTCTCTTCAGTATATACCTAACAATGGCATTGCTGGGTCATATGGTAACTCTGTGTTTAAAGTAGCTGCACCATCTCACATGTCCACCGTCAGTGTGTGAAGGTTACAATTTAGCTCCCCACCAACACCTGTTATTATCTTTTTCATAATGTAGCCATCCCAGTGTGTGTGAAGGAGTGTCTTATGCTTTTGGCTTGCATTTCTCTGTGTTTAATGATGTTCAGTATGTCTTTGTATGCTTATTGGCCATTTGTAGATCTCCTTAGTAATGTCTCTCAGATCCTTTGCAGTTTTAAATTGGGTTCTTTGTCTGTTTATTATTGAGTTGTAGGAGCTATTTATGCATCTTAGATATAAGTCCCTTATCAGATTTTTGATTTGCAAATATTTTCTCCCATTCTGAGAACTGCGTTTTCACTTTCCTGATTATGGTCTTTGAAGCATAAATGTTTTTAACTTTGGTGAAGTCAAATTTATTTTTTATTTTGTCACTTGTATTTTTGATGTATATAAGAAGGTTTTGCTTAAGCCAAGATCATGAAGATTTACTCCTCTGTTCTCTTCTAAGGTTTTTATGGTTGTAGGTCTTATATTTAGGCCTATGATTCACTTTAGGGTCACTTTTGTGTGGTGTGAGAAGGGTCATATATCTTTTTATCACTGAATTCTCAGTGCCTAGAGTAATGTCTAGAACATGATAGATACTTCATAAATGTTTCTTGGGTAAAAGATTCCATGATGAAAAAAATAGTCAAAATAAAGGGGGCACTGATAGAAGTGCCTTCAGGAAGACTAAATAGCAGTATAGCCCACTTTCTGAGGCTTTCAAGTGAAGTAATGGGTAAGCAATTAAGCTATCTTAAATGGCACAGAATTCAAGAACAGGTTATCTCTCTCTAGGGGTCCTGGTGGTAGGCCAAGGAGAGAGGAGACTTTACAAAGTCTAAGTTCAGGAGTGTTGATGATGTAGTGAGGAAAGACAAAGCTCTCACAGGGTTTGATGTATAAAATAGGTTCTGATCCTTTAAATGCAATTCAGTAAAAAGAGAAAATAACTTTTGATCTGATAAACAGATCTTTCTTACCTGTTTATTTCCTTAATATTTCCTGTCTTTCTATTGAGTGTAGTAATGAATAATAATAAAATAACTTCTCTCTGCTTATGAAACATTTTCACATACATTGTATAAATAAGATTTAGAAATAGTTGATTAAATCATACAATCATTCAACTAATATTTTTAACCAGGTCATGTACAAAGCTAAAGCATATATGTACTTTAAATCTGATTTGGGCTTCAGCTTGCTATCATGAAACAAAATGGCTACTTAAGCATTAGTTTTCAAATTAAAATGATTGCTTTCATGAAAGCAATATATACATCTGGAAAATATAGGGAAGTCAAGAAATATTAAAATTTGTTTTTGATTCCACTACACACAAATATGACAAAAGTTTACAACTGGGGGAAGTTTCAGGCCTCTCACTGTGTGTGGGGAAGTTGGGGTTCCTATGGCCAGGATCCTCACTGAACTTAAACCACCTGATGATGTAACTGGCCTGTTGCTAGGCTACCACTTCCACACCTTTAGGCAATAAGCTATTATTGTGCTATATAGAGAGCTCATCCTAGTTCTCTGGGCGGAGGCAGAGACACTAGTGCTTGACCTACCACCGGGAGAACAAGCCAGGTAATAAACCCTTTCACCCCAAAGAACGATTTGCTGTCATTTTCTTTGGTCACATTGAATCCATAGCGAACTTGCCTGGGGCTGAAACCCATTGGCAAGACACTGGGTTTTTTTCTCCCCACATTATCATGTCTTACGGTTTATCCTATATCATACATTTTTTATTATGAAAGTTTCCAAGTATACAGAAAAATTAATGGAATTGTATAATGGGAGCCCATTTACCCTCAGCCTAGGTCAGATATTTAATATATTTTTAAGAATCTTTCTGTTTCTCAAAATATTATTTATGGCCTTTTTTAAAACCAGGATTCAAATAAGGTTCAACCATCACATTTGGTTATCTCTCTTTGGTCTCCTTACTCTAGAATATTTCTGAACCTTCATCTTGTTTATGACTTTTAAAAAATCTTTATTAATGTATATTTTGTGTATAATAATTCTGTGTAAGTATACATTTTGGTGAGTTTTGAAAAAAATATATATTTGTCAATATATATATATGTTGAAAAAATATACCGATACAACCACCATCAGAATCAAGATGTAGAATATTTCTATCACCCCATAGAGTTCTCTTGTTACCACTTCCAGTCAATTCTCCACTTCAACTCCCATCTCCAGACAACTACTGTTCTATCTTTTCTGGAACTTTCTTTGAATGAAATTATATAGTATGTACTCCTCTATGCCTGACTTTTCCCCTCAGGGTTATGTTATTGCTGTGACACCAATCACCTGTTCCTTTCACTGCTGTGTATTATTGCACCTATAGATGTATCACCTACATACATACCATATTTTGTTGATCCATTCCTCTGTTGAGGTGGCACTTGATTTAATTCCACATTTTGAATATTATGAATAATTCTGCAATGAAAATTGGTGTACAAATATCTGTCTGAGTTCCTGTTTTCAGTGCTTTGGGGTATATACCTATGAGTGGAATTGTTAGTTCATGTGGTGATTCTATGTTTAGCTTTCTGAGGAACCACAAAACTATCTTCAACAACGGCTGCACCATTTTCTATTCCTACTAGTGATGTATGATAATTACCATTTCTCCAAATCCTCACCAACTCTTGTCGTTTTCCATTTAAAAAAATAATCAGTAGAGCAATGACAGGTATGCAGTGGTATCTGGTTGTGGTTTTTATTTGCATTTTCCTAATGGCTAATGATGTTGAGAATCTTTTCAAGCATTTAGTGGAACTTGTCTTCCCTGGAGGAATGTTTATTCAAGTTGCTTGCCAATTTTAAAATTGGATTGTTTGTCTTTTTGTTATTGAGTTGTAATTTTTTATATTCTGGATACTAAATGTTTATCAGATATATCATTTGCAAATATTTTCTCCCTTTCTGTAGGATGTCTTTTAACTTTCTTGAGAATATCCTTTAATGCATAAAAGTTTTTAATTTTGATGAAATCCAATTCACCTATTTTTTCTTTGGTTGCTTGTGCTTCTACTGACATATCTAAGAATCCAACCCAAGTGCATGACCTCTATATTTTCTCCTCAGAGTTTTTAATTTTAGCCTTTATATTTAAGTCATTGACCCATTGTGAGTTAATTTTTGCATGTGGATATCAAGTTGTCCTAGTACTATTTGTTGAAAGATTGTTCTTTCCTCATTGAATGGATTTGGCATCCTGTCAAAAGTCAGTTGGCCACAGATGTATGGGTTTATTTCTAGACTCTGCATTCTATTCTACTGGTCTATATGTCTGCTTTTTATGCCCGTACTACATTGTTTTGATTACTATAATTTTGTAGTAAATTTTGAAGTAAAAAAGTCTGAGTCCTTCACTGTTCTTTTTCAAGGTTCCTTTGGCTGTTTGGGGCCTTTTTGAATTGCACATTAATTTGAGAATTGGCCTTTCCATTTCTTCAAAAAAGACTGCTTGAATTTTGAAAGGGATTGAGTTGAAACTATAGATTTCTTCAGTTAGTTTTGATATCTCAATAATAGTTCATACTCCTACCCATGAACATAGGGTGTCTGTCCATTTATTTAGGTTTTCATCAATTACTTTCAGCAACGTTTTGGAATTTTCAGTATACAAGTTTTTCTTTACTTTGCTTAAATTTATTCCTGCATATATTATTATTTTAAATGCTGTTATAAATGGAATTGTTTCTTAATTTCCTTTTCAGAGTGTTCATTATAGGGGTAGAGAGATATAACTGATTTTTGTGTGTTAATCTTGTACCTTGCAGCCATGCTGAATTAGTTTATTAGTTCTAGTAGCTTTCTTGTAAATTATTTGGGATTTTATGCATAGAGGATCATATCATCTATGAATAAAGATATTTTTCCATCTTCTTTTCCAATATGAGTGCCTATTGTTTCTTTTTCTTGTCTAATTGCTCTATCTAGAAGATCCAGTACAATGTTGAATGGCAGTGATGGGTGCAAACATCCTTGTCTAGTTCCTTATATTGGAGGAAAAGCTTTCATTTCAGTTTTTCACCATCTAGTATGATGTTAGGTGTGGATTTTTCATAAATGCCCTTTATCATGTTGAGGAAGTCCCCTTCTATTCCTACTTTTCCAAGCGTTTTTATCATGAAATGGTGTTGGGTTTTGTCAAATACCTTTTCTGTGTTAATTGAAATGATCATATGGCTTATTTTGTTCTATTAATTACGTTATTGATTTTTCTATTTTGAACTACTTTTGCATTCATGGGATAAATCTAACTGGGTCATGGTATTTAATCCTTTTAATATGCTATTGAATTCAGTTTGCTTCTATTGTGTTGAAGATTTTTTTTTTGCATCTGTATTCACCATGGATATTGGTCTATTTTCTTTTCTTGTCTTTATCTGGCTTTGGTATTAGGGTGATGCTGACCTCACAGAACGAATTAGAAAATGATCCCTTCTCTTGTATTTTTTGGAAGACTTTGGAGGGATTGTTATTAATTCTTTTTAAAAATGTTTGGTAGAATTTAGCCTCAAAGCCATCTGGTCTTAGTCTTTTGTTTGTTGGGAGCTTTTTGAGTCAATGTTTTTCTTAAGTTAGGTTCCATAATTCATGTGACTGAGTCCTCTTCTTCCTTTCAGGCAGACAGACTATATTAACGTATTATATCTTTCCTTCTGTTATTATCACTTTTTCAAAGACAACATGAATTCAGAATTAACTCAGTTTCTCTTCAAAGTAAAATTAAATTCCCCACATTTTTGTTAAAATGTTAATGCTTTCCCTGTGAGTAGGTTTTTACCAACTGAAGCACAATTCGTTTATACCCAAAGTTCCTGTAATAACAGGAATCTCTCTACTTCATTGGATCATCAATTACTTATTTTCTTTCAGAATAATGAGGTTTCAGAAGGAACATAACAGCTGGTAGTTATTTAAAGAGCACTTCCAGAATTAATCGGCTGTTTGGTACCACAATATTCTTCATGACAACAAGGGACACTTGGTCTTACTACCAAGACCCATTTTATTGTGGTGACAGTTGTAAACTGAAAGATGTTTCAGAGTGTCTGCTTTAATTAAAAGCATCATAAACTGTGGTTAAATTCCCTGATCCAAATAATTGACTCATTAAGAGTTTTCTTACATTGGTTAATGTTTTAATTTGCTACAGTCCTTAAATTAAATGCTTTATCAGCATTATGTATTGGCAAGGATACAAAATTCTCATCCTTACATCTCAAAAAAGATGTATTTCATAGAAACACAAAGAGCAATTTCTTTTCAGTGCTAAATAATAAATTTCTGAAGGAACTTCAACTTCCACTCAGAGATAAGGGCAGCCAGGAGAGAGGACACTGGCCACCAACCACTAGATTTTCTTACTGTTCTTCTGACAGTGACTTAAGTGCCTAGTGACTAGTAGTCAACTATTAGTAATTGTAAAATAGCACCAATGACACCATTTCTGTTTGCAGCCCCATTACTTATTTAAATACTTGGATGTTTTGGCGAGGATGTTCTAAAACAAATTGACCAGTAAACTGTCAACTCCAGACCAAATGGCCTCAGGTGAGGGTTGGGGTATGTTGGAGATAGTGGTAAATTCAGTAATAGTCCATCTCTGTTCCAAGTTTAAAAAAACAACAATAAACAGACAAATAAACTATATATATATATACACACACACACACACACACACACAGACATATACATACATCTGTGTGTGTGTGTGTGTGTGTATGCACATATGAAAAGAAATCACAATGTTTACAAATGGCATGATGTTACTAAAATCTTTGACCACTAATACTGTGAGGAAGCTGTTGATGAGAAGAGACATCAGCCACAAACAACTTCTCCTAGACCAATGCGGTGTGTGTGTGGGCAGGGGTGGGGGGGGGTGCCAATTATACTGTACATGTGTTGTATAGGCCAACAAGAGAGAGGAAAGAGATAGGAAGAGGTTAGGGGAAGAGTGTCCACCCAAGTTAGGAGCTGCACAGGTTGCAGGCTTCTGCCACTATACACTAATTACAGTGACCTAAGTATTTTCAAAAGATTTTTTATTTTTTTAAAAGCTTTCAGCTTTTCAAAGTGTTTTCACCCTTTTTCACTTTACCCTCCTCATCAAAATAGCATATACTCTGACTTTTTAAGCTTCAGTAAACTGGAAAGATGAGATTAGCAAGTTGTCTTCCACTGCTCAAGTTGGACACATGTACACACACCCTCACACACTCACACATACCCTCACACACTCATTCACACACACCCTCACACACTCACTCACACACACCCCATGGCTGATGCTCCTCTGGCTCTATCTGCACGGTCTGGGAGTGGCTGTTTGCGGCTGATGTATGTGTCCATCAACAGCTTCCTTGGAGGACTAGTGATCAAAAAGTTGTAATACTGTCACCCCATTTGTATATATTGAGATTTACATGGCTTGGGGGGTAAGCACATTTCCCAGATTCTCGGGTGAGAGTCTTGCCCTTGCACTGGTGAACTCAGGCTCCCAGACAGGGAGTGTAGAGCAGCCCTCCCCCAAGGAAACTTCTCTGAACAAGTGGAGACTTGGGTCCTTCTGCCAGTCCCGGGAGCTCCGCCCTTGGGTCATTGCTCACAGTCTGATTGCCCTGCTGCCTCTCCAGGTTGGCTCTGTTCCTGGCTTGGCCCCGGCTCAGCCTCCGATGATCCTCCCAAGGACACGATCTTACTCAGCACCTGCGTCTAGCTTTATCGTCCCCGTGCCAGTGCCCGTGGCTCGGTGAGTCTCATCTCTCTACTTGACTCCCGATGAGCATATTGTTCTCATATTTAGCATGGACATTATTATTTGTTTGTTTTGTTGCCAGTTAAGAAAGTGAAGCTTTGTGTGATCCATTTTTTTCCAGACCTCTTCAGTCTGAAAGTTAAGCTGAGCTGCACTTACAGTTATAACCCCCATGAATGTCGCCTGCCCTTCCAAGACTCACTCCTATTTCCTTCTGTTTCCATGAGGCCTCAGAGGGTTTCTCACTTAATGCTTTCACAGGGTGTCTGCTATTTTTTTCCTCTGCTCTTCTGAACACTGCCGCCCTCCTGTTAGTAATGTGTCTGCAGGTGAGCACATCAGTGATGATACACTGTGTGAGGATGGCCTTGTCTGGTCAATGTGAAGGGAGGGCACTGTCATGCCCATCAAAGGCACTGCACCTCATTCCTTCTAAAGCTCCCTTTGCCCTTTCTACTCATTTTTGTTACCTCTTGATGCTTCTAAGGCAGTTTATGCGGTGTCTGCCAGAGTGCTTCCAGATGTATCCTTCTGAGGATGGTGTTAATGTGCCAGGGCACTTAAGGTACTTACTAGAGCTTGGCCACATCCTATAGAGGCCGCAGACTTCTGGTGTTATAAGACAATCCCTTTCCTCCACTTTTATGTTAATCTGTTAACTCTCTGAACTTTAGAAATGGAATGTGTTAGATCATATATAACCAGGAAATCTACATTATAGTTTGAGAACCATTAGAGGCTTTACAATATCAGAACCAATCTCCCTACACCCACTTCACTCATTCTCTGCTTCCCCTTTGCCCCGTCTCTCTCGCCTCTCTTCCTCCTTGGTCTGTATTCATCTCTGACCATTTCAAAGCCCTGCATTTCTTTCTTTATTGATTTCATTCTCTCTTGCTATGAAGAGATTTCCTTCCCGGGTGAGTGTGGCGGGTTTGATGAGGACTGGCCTCCAGCGGACCCAGGCTTGCATCATCCCAGCACAGCAGCATCAGACGGGAGACACTGCTTCTCTTCCCACAGCCAGATGTAAAATCTCACTGAAGCCACGGCTTAGCCCAGTCTGGGGCTGCTCCTCTTCCGCGGGTCAATCACTGCAGCTGGGGGTTAAGATGCTGGCACCGAGGGCACCATGAAATCCTCACAAAAGACAAGATTGAGGAAGCCCACAAAGAAGGGAAAGAGCTCCTATCAGGAGAAGGGAGTAAGGAATGCTGGTCTGGAAAAAAAATAGCAATAAATGCTCTGTTGGAAAACAAATGTCTCCCAGAGTGCCTGGTGAGAAAGCCTTAATTTCATTGCTACACATCTCTCCCTAGAACTCAGAAAGGAGTCTGCGGAGGTGGGTCAGACAAAGAGTTGAGTGGCAGATGCACTCCTTGGTCTTCCATCCCTACTATGACTGAGGCTCTGATGCTGGGCATGGCTGTGTATCAACTCTTCCTCAGTGACTTCCTTCTCAGGAGACTCTTTAATCTTGCATGCTATAGGCTCATGGCCAGTCACCCCAACACCAGGCCTCCAGGCATGCTCAGTATGTCTAAATCCTAAATGAGTAATCCTTGGGTCTCTGGAAGATGAGTAATGTCTTGCCTTTCCCATAATTATAAAGAAGAATTATAATATCTGCATTTACCAATGTCTAGAGTTCCTGCAATGATTAATTACCTGGAACTTTTGTATAGTGTAAAGGTCCCTTCAAAGAATGATGATGTAATTAGGAAATATCTAATGAATATATCTCATATCATTTTGGTTCAGTTAAAGAAATTTATGAATGTTTCAATTTTTTGTGTAATGCTATATTTTACAAAACTGCCATGAAAAGAAACTTTCATTCTTCTAAATCAAGACAAATGGAGTGGATAGCTATATTTCTGGGATCTTTCACATATAACACTTACCAAAAGAAGGGTCGTGGAACAAAGGACAGTTAGAGGTTGTTTCCGGCACTACACCAAGCCTTAAACTTATTTTGCCAGATTGAAATTTTTATCTAGACTGTTCCATGTTTTCTAAATGCCAAATATCAAATTTTTAAGCAAAAGAAAAGTCACCTAACTGACTCAGGGAAACACAACTATAGCATGTTTTTGTACAGCTCAGTAAGGACGCATTAGATGTTGAGAATCTAGGTTTGTTTCCTTTGTTTATGGACACAAACCAAGCGTAGCAGCTGTCGACCCTCGAATTTCTGTCTCCATCTTCAACCTGTCCTCGATCTCTTGATTGTACAAACCGTTGTCTCCTCATATCTCCATTTGACATAGTAAGAGATCCATCAAATAGAATTCCTGATTCTTCCCACCTAAAGGTGTCCCTCAACCTGGTGCTGTCAGTTGAGATCCCTCTCAGCCTGAATCCCACGGTCTACCTCCTGTTTTGTAATGCTGGGGCTGGGACGGCTTTGCTAGCCGCTCTCAGCTCGACTGCCAGTAGGGGGTGCTACAGGGACACCCTGGAGGAGGAAGAAGGCACCTTCCCGTTTGCTTTCTCTCTTGTTTTGGCTTCCTCGTCCGGTCCTTTCTTACCAGGCAGCAGCGATCCATTCAGTGATCCAGCAGGAAGTTTCCCAGAGCTCATTCTCTCTCCTTAGAGAAACCAGCAGCACCAGCTGTCCGGCGCCCTCTCCCCAGGGGTCTGGTCCCAACCCTTCTGGGCTCCTGCTCCAAGCTGACCGACAACAGAAGACGCAGCACCCGCTTCTCTTCCCAGCGCCACGGGGCCCTTTCCCAGGTGCCTGAGTATCAGTAATGCCAACCTCTCGCCTCCGTTCTTCCAGTCTCAGGAGGGGCAGCTGCTGCCCGAGGGCGCTCCTTCAGTGGCATCTTAGTACTCCCTTTGCTTTTTTTGTACTTTTATCACCTAGGGGTTTTTAAATACTAACTTTTTATATTAAATTATCTCTGTTAAAATAACTGGTATGATTTCTTTCTCCTAGTTGGATCATAACTGAAACATTCCCCATCTTGGTTAAAGGATTCATCACCCACCCATTGATTCAGGCCAAACATTGGGCGCCCCCTTTGATTCCTCCCTTCCCCCGTACCACACAGTCAATCCATTAGCAACCCCCTGAGGTCCACATTCAAAACGTGTCCTGAATTTGACCACTTCTCATCACCTCCATTTCTGCTTTTATCTGGGACACTATCATTTCTTGCCGGCATCATTGCTGTAGCCCCCAACTGATTGTTAGAATCCGCCCTTGTCATTTATATACCAGTCCCTATACAGCATACCTCAGCCAGACTGATCTTTGAAAACTTAGATGATGTCACTCTTCTATTCACCACTCTCCAATGGCTTCTCTTATACTTAAAAAAGAACCAAACTCTTTGCCCAGGCTTTTTAGGTACTGCATGATGTGGCCCTGAAACCCTCTTTACCTCACGTCTGACCCCACCTCCGGTTGCTCACTCTCCTGCAGGCACTCTGGCCTCTCGCTTGTCTCTTGAACTCAACAAATTTCTCCCGCGTCAGGACCTGCACTTGGTGCTCTGTCCTCCGGGAGTGCTCATCTCCAGAATCTTTGTATGGCTTCTTTCTTCCTAAGAGTCAGGACTTTGCGCAATGTCACTCCTTAGAGAAACCTTTCCTGGTCAGCCTGTCCAACTAGAAAGCCCCCTCCTGACCTTCCCCCACAGCACAGGACAATAGACTTTTCCTGACTTATTCATCACTCATAACAGAGAAATGGCTATCACTGATGTGCCAAGCACTACCCAAGGCACTTTACTTGTGTTAATGGAGTTATTTCTCATCATATTCAATTAAGTAGTTATGTTACTACTTCTACTTTAGGATGAGGAAACAGAGGCACAGAAAGGCGAATAAATTTCATAAGGTCACACAGCTTGTCACTGGAAGAGCTAGGATTCAGTTGCAGAACCTCTGGCTCTAGAGCCCAAGCTATAAATGTCTATATTATTCTGCCTTTTTTTGCATGAGGAGTTCAATAGATATTTATTGAGTGAATAAATTAATAACTGACCATGTGGGTTTTAGAATTAGGAAGTCCTGGGTTGGATCTTGGCTCCTTTGTCCACTATAAAGTGACTTCCTGAGTTCTCATCTCATTTCTACCATTTACCTAGATATGCAGTCTCAGGTACATTAGTTAACTTCTCCAAGTACAGTTGTCATTTCTGTATAATAGGGATAACAGTAATACTTCCCTGAGAGGGCCATCGTGAGGATAATGAGTTACCCAGGCAAAGTGCCCAGGGCAGAGCTTGAGATAGAAGTACAAACAGTACTATTACCTACACATAAATTCTTCAGAATAGCTTATTTCAAAACTGTCAGATCCTTTATTTTAAAAATCACTTTAATCTTTATAGTTGTTCTTGAACTTTAAGACATATGGTAGACTTACAAGTGAAATTTCTAGAAAAAATCATCTAAATATTTATCGATCACCAATTTGTGCTCCTCCTGTTCCCATGACTTTTGCACCATATTTCAAACAGCATCCTGGCAAGAAGAGCAGGGGCAGTTATTATTAGCCTACTTTTTAATGACAGGAAATTGCAACCCTGAGAGCTGAGGTGGTTTAGGTCAGTGACTGAGCTGAACAGCTGATGTTGGGCTGACGGCCTTTGCTGAGCTCCGTTCGGATATTCTTCTGAGCACACACAGAACATTTGGCATGGTCCCGTCACCCGGTGAGTTTGCCATCTGAAAATGTCAGACATCAACATGACTTTATTCACCTGCCACCTGCCAACAGGACACATGGGGGGCATGTGTCACTGAGATTTGGGCTGACAGTTAGCAATCTCACATGGTCTCTGCAAGAGTAAGGGGCCTAGAAAAGACTGAACAGGCAATTCTTATCCATAAGTCTTAATAAAGATTTTACAGGATAGGATTTTAGGAATAATCTGGTCTAATTCTCTCAGATTACAGGTGAAGAAATAATGCTCAGAGACTCTCTACCTCCAGTGCCATATTCTTCCTCCCCTTCCAGGCAAAGCTTCTTTGTCCCAGAACACTTCCCTTGATACATGAGTTTGAGGTGGATTACCTTTATGACCTTTGGGCCCCTCTCAAATCATACCATTTAGGGCCTTTCTCATTAGTTCTTCTCTCCCAAGAAGGGTGTGGTTCATTTGGTTACAAGTAACTGAAACTGACTCTAATTAACGCAAGAGGCAAAAATATCATTCTTTGAAAGGATAGTGGCATAAACCCCCGATCCAAGAAGTGAACAACCGAGGCTTCTTGGGAAGGCAAGCGCAGATGTTCCAGGGACCTCAGCTGGCGGACTTTTCCTCTGTAGCACAGCTGTTAGCATGACTCAGCTCCCGAGACCACGAGCTTTGTGTGCTTCCCATCAATTTCCAAAGTTCTAGTTGAGAGAATCTGATAGCCTCTGCTCAGCTAGGGTCGGAGATCCAAAGTAACACAAGAAGGTATGGCTGCTGCAGGCGCACTCATGGGTGTCAGGAGCAATTTCCAGTAGGGGAAATTGTTGTGAGCCCCAGAGTCACCCCAAGATGTTTCTCTTAAATTATATGTGCTGGCTGCCCACCCCACATATATCTTTATACTCACATATAGAAAGATGTTTCTGCCTAACATAATCTAATTATCGTGCATAAAATCACAAGTTTGCACATCACCTCCTCAACCTGAGATGACTCAAAGTCACACGCAGAGTTGTAGCCTAAAGACTTGTAGCTTTAGTTCTACCCCAACCTTAGTAGACATCTCATTAGTCAGCTTTCTTTGCTTGTTAGATTAATCTGAACCTTTATTCTCAAGAGACCTGAGACCTTGATGACTCTACTTATGAGTGGGGAGTGGTTTTTGGTTTTCCATCACCTGGCATGAAAATGTAAGGATTTCTTCCAGTTTCAACCGTACTTCCATGTGCAGCAGCATATCTGATGCTGATGCTAATTACTGATAGCCAAAGGCCACCATCCCATCTACCTGGTACTATTTTTTTTTCTAAATTCCTTAGTCATATTAAGAACTTTTGATGATGAGATAGCAGTCTCAGCTTCTAGTTCAGCAAAGCCTTATTGTGACCCATGGTTCAAGTATTCCTTCCTTAGTACCAGTATCTCCACATCAAGAGAATCCAGTCATGTGGGAACATAAAACAAAAATTTTCCATGAGTCATCCAGCAAAATGGTGATAGATTCCTCTTCCATATGTACCCTTTGTTCTCAGACCTATATTTTCTACCAGTTGGTGAAATGGCAGCATGTCTTTCTGGCTGAGCCAGGGCACATCTTCCAAGAGGCACCAAAACACTCTGAAGCCATGTTTCTCAATCTGTATTCTAGGTGCAGTGTCAGTAGGTCTCATCGTGGTGTAAGGCCACCTGCTTCTGGTTGACAGGGTTCATGAGAAGACTCGTGTACTATGGAAAAGCCTACCTTTCATCTTAGTATTGGGAGGTAATCAGTGACCAGAGGTCATGCTGTGTTGGGGCCACCTGTGTAGTGTTTATTACCTTTAAATAGGTACATGTTTGATGGTGCTGGCTGAGACATTAAAGAGAAGGAGGAATAAAATACTAAATAAGCATATATTCTGATGAAGATAAATTCTTGGTCCCTCCATGATGGAAGGTGTCCAGTGTAATTATCTGGCTGCAAGATATCTGGCTGTTCCCTGGAGCCAATTCATGATTTCAGGGTAGGTTACTGTTGGCAAACTGGACATTCAAGAACAGCAATGTCTATTAACCTTCATTAATGGTAGATACCTATTTTTGAGGCCAGGCAGGTCCTTAGTTTCTATTAGCACAGCCTTTTGATGCATGAGACCATTGCACAAGCTTGGGGCTGGCTGAGAAGTGATACTGACCACCATAAAATGGGCACTTTGTTATCTTATTATCCATAGCAGTTTCTCCATCGAAGGTATTCTATTGCATGTTTAACTGGAACACATAGGTGAATAGTGGAATAATGAGAAGAGACATTATTAGGCAGGTAAAGTCTCTGGGAAGCCCCTGACATTGGACTATGATGTAGGAGCAGAGTTAATGTTCCTCATCAAGCAATTGAAGAAACATCAGCTTAGTGTTTAAATAAGCAAAATGAGAATGGAATTGGAAGACTAAAACTATCAACCACTGAGTGAAACTTTTCATGCTGTAGGCTAGTTACCTCTCCATGTCTTTATCTTGTATGCAGGTAGATAACTTGGCAAGGTCATATGTTTATGCAAATTATCCCTAATTTGAGTTAAGCCTTTTCTCTAGAGTGTGGGGCACATTTTCCTGGTTATTCATATGTGTAGTACTTCTGAATTGTGTTTTCTGACCTTTTGAATGTTATGTCATGGAGGTGCTGAATTCTGTTACATTCCTCGATTGAATGTCAGTGCTTGAAGAGGTAATTAATTTGGTTGGACTCAAGCTGTAAATTAAGTGGCAGCCTGACTCTCAGTTCAGTTCTTTTGTCTTTAGTTGAGGGACCTGAGCCTGCTCTTTGCATGTGTACTCAGAAGTCAACCAGAAACCTAGAAAAATTGTATAGATTTGATGCTCCCACTCTCTGCCCTTTGCTTTCCATGATTCTCTCCTCACTTTCTAGTAGATATGATTGTCCTGAACTCTGCCTCCTGGTTTTCTAAGCCAGGAAGACTATGGGCCTTTTATCTGGGAGTTGGCTGTCCTGGGCAGTACCATCTGTAGCCTGCCATTGGACTACAAGCCTTCAAAAAATATGAAGCTAACTCCATGCAATTTTCTTCTTCCAATTGTTAGCTTCCCTCCAGAGTCTGCCTGCTTTTGTTTATTCTCCAGAGCATTCAGGGAGCTGTTCTTATGTTGTATCCAGTGTTGATAACTGTCATTCCTGGGATGAGGAGGTGACTGGGTCCCACCATCAGTGGAACTGACTGCTTGGTTTTAGTCCCCCCTTATCACTTATTACTTGTATGAATTAGGCAAGCCTTTACCTGTGTCTTAGTTTCCTTGTCTGTAAAATGGGAAAATAATATTATTCATGTCCATGTTTAGAGTTATAGAAAGGATTATATAACATAATATATCTAAAGTGCTTTGGATTATCATCATTATTATTGTGTATCTGGGAGTGTTACTTAGTGCCATTTTTGAGATTTCTACCAATACATTTAGCCATTTCCTCAATGAATAATTATTGTGATTCATTTAAATTTTCAGGCAATTTGTTATCTGGGAGAGCACTAGCTGACATTCACTGATAAATTTTCATAAATTTATTACATCCCCAGTCACAAACCACCATTTTCATTTCAGGTAGTTTCCTTTATTACTCAAATGTTATATTACATTGTTTCTTATTCCCAATGTCCCAGATACTATGATTTATAACTACTTCATGAGCAGTTAGAATTGAATTTATAGTTTTTTACAAGTCACTCTGAACCATTTATTACAATTCCCTATTATTAAGTTTTGAAAATTATGTTCTTTTTTTACACTTTACAGTCATCTATTGGAGAAATATTTACTGACCACCTGTTATTGCCAGCGACAAAAATTACAAAGATGTGATGCCTACAAAAACTTTGTGAAATTTTGGTTGCTGGTCAAAACACTTACTTCATCAATTATCTTATTTTGATCAGAATAACTAAGGCCTAAAATAATGTGTGAGATGATATGGCAGTTCAGTGGCATTCCTTATGCATTTACAAAAATATTTGAGGCCAAAAATATAAATCATGTATTCCCCAAGGTATGGGTAAGAGAAGAATCTTTTGTTTCAGTTAAGAAATGAAAAACCTGACAACATGGGCTTAAATAAATGGGGCTTGTTTTCCTCATGCAGTGAGACTCCAGGTGTATGTAGGCATCATGGGACTGGTACAGCCTCCAAAATTTGTAAACATACACCCGGGATTCTTTGATTAATCTGTGTCTTCATTGTAAATGTGTGGCTTTTGCTCTGCTGAATACAAGACGGTCGCTATCTTACGTGATATTGTGTTTGCATTCCAAGAAGATAAAGAAGGGAAAAGTGAAAGACCAGAGGTGTGCCAACTGAGTTGGTCCCAGTTTATCAGAAAGACAATTGATGCAAAGACAGCTCCCCAACCCACCCCTGCACCTCAGCTCAGATTTCACTGCAAAAACTGAGTCATATTGCAAGGCAATCTGGCAAAGTGAGTATTTTAGCTGTATACATTTCCACCCCGAAGAAAACTGGGATTCTGTTAGTAACAATGAAGTAAAGAATGGATGTTTAGAAGGTCAAAAGTTTCCAACCATGAGTAGACATAATTATGGGAGCACATGAAACCTTTTCCAGGGAGCCTTACAATTGCATTTTCCAGCTTTTCAACTTCTGTTTATATAGTCTGTTCTAAAAGTGATCTACCTAAAAAGAATATGAAGTTATAGCATAATATCAGTCTTCCTTAAGTACCCCTGCTTTTAAACTGCCCTCTTTCCACTTTGCAAAAACATCTCATGTGTAACTCCGGGGAGAGGAAATCCTGAGGCAAAATACCTAGTTGAAACCGAAATTAGTCAAAGGGAGAAATATAGTTTAAAACCCATTTATTGCTTACAAACTGCAGTCCAGAGCCGTCTCTCTCCTGCTCTGGTAGAAGCAAGTGAGAGACTCCTCCCAACCTCTCAGGTTCAAATAAGCCTTCAGTTGCCCAGGTAATTACCCACTGATATGGATATGAACTTCTCTCCACCTCTGAGGAACGCCTGTTCATATGGAGATACATTAAAGATAGGTGAGAGATTCTGGAATATTACAGTTTAACCCACAGGCCACCACTCCAGAAATCTCACCTTACAAACTAGTCATTCCCCCTCTTCTGCAGTGGTCCCTGGGTGAGAAAACTGGAGCATCATGACCAGGCTAATGACATAACAATAGCAACAGCAATAAAATCATGATAATCCTCAAGCCAGAGGACTCAGCTAGGTTCAAAGTCTTATGCAGATTAAGTCCATAGCTCGTCCATTCCACAGGCAGGCAGTAGCTGAGGGTTCAGAGCAATCATCACGTGGCAGATGCAGCCAGGGGGTGCATCCAGGCCACAAGGACTGTAGAAGAAAATAACCTTAAGGGCGATAATATATGTTTTAATAACACCAGCATAGGTAATTTTGTCCATCAGGTAGGATATGTGCAAGAGAGTGGTCTTGTGATAGAACAGTGGCAGGAATGGGATCTCGTCCTGGTTGAGTATACCAGACTTTCACCCCCCCTCTGTGTGGGAGTTACAGATGGGTCAATATACAGGGCTACGGGAAGTACATGCACTGGCCATAAAGATAAAACAAAACTTCCCCATAAGATGCTCTTGCCTCCTGGATGTTTTGGGTACCCTACCGTGATCTTTGGGAGCCATTCTGCAGTTACTCCAGGAATACACACCAGGTCAGCTGCCAGGCCTTTCCCCCAAGGCGCCAGAAGGGCCAGCCATTGCTGGTCCATGTGTTGAAATGTCCAGGGCCAGGTCCGTTCAACAGTGTCTCCAGGGCTTAATGCAGTTGGGGCTGGCAGCAGGATGTTGCTCTGCTGGCCGTATCCTGGCTTCAGTAACTCTTCTTCAGTTTGTTTGCATATAGAGTTGTATAGGAGAGGCAGCAAGGTGTGTTAGCATATTCACAGGGCTCAAAGCTCCTTTTCGTGGCTTCTCATTCAAACGACAGCACTGTCCATAGTGAACTGACCAGCCCTGTACACTATTGGCATCTGACTTCAGGCCAGATCTCAACAAACTTTCTCTATCACACCTGCCTTGGTAGGGTTATATGGTACACAAAACTTCCACTTTATTCCTAATTGCTGCACCCATCCTTGTAACATATATCCAGTAAAGTGGGTGCCTTGATCACTGTCAATCACCTGTGGCTGCAAGGAGATGCTCTAGGCCCCTCTTGGTGGTTTGCTGATCTGCAAAACGTGAAGGAAAAGCAACCAATAGTCCAGTAGCCATGTCCACACATGTCATGTTGTACCAATATCCTTCTGATATGGGCAGAGACCCAATATAGTTTATTTGCCACTTGACAAGGGATATTGGCCCCCTTACTATTGTCCCATGTTGCTGTGGGGCTCGGTGTATGTCCCTCTTAGAGCACACAAGGCATTCCTTCTGGGCTCGGCTGACTTCTTTAAAGGTCAATGGCAAGCACCACTGATGGGTTACAGCCCACATTGTCTTTTGCCCCGCATGCAACAAATGCTGATGTAGCCATTGGGCCACCATCAGAGGCAGGCTTTCCTTCTAGCCAGCACACCTGGGCCAATGTGTCTGCTTCATCATTTCCCGGAGATGCCAAAAGCAAATGTCCAGTCACATGACAGTCTTAGCCTGACCAGAGGCCCATAGGTCTTGCCACGACTCATGCCCCCAAAGGGGCCGGTGATCAACCATCCAGTTGGCATAACACCATGTCTGTAGCCACAGGGTCAAGCCCCAATAGACGGCCCAGCTGTCAGTGCAGACAACTATGGGGGAAGGCTCCTGGGTGATCACGAGCTATACTGCCCGCAACTCAGCCCATTGACTGCTCTTCCCCTCTCCATTCTCCATCCATATTGTCTCAGTCTTAGGATGGAAAGCCACAGCCCTCCACTTCAGGGTCTGCCCACGACTGGAGCTGTCTGTATACCAAGCATCTTCAGGTGTAGGGGGTTTTCCCTCCTGATAAGGACTCTCGGCTACCAATGGCTCAAAAGCATGTTCTTTCTGCTTCCCACTGGTATAAGTCACTGGCCCTAATAAGCATTGGAATTTTCCACTTAAGGGGTAGTAGAGAGGTTGTTATACTGCTGTAAATATGCACCCCATTTGGCCAGTGTAGATATCTGTGCCATACCACTCCGTGGCCTTTGGGTCCAGTCTTGCACCCACCCCACGATGGGGTAGGTGGTTATTACTTTGGTCAGAGCTGTTCTGGTGATGGGCTCTATAGCCAGCAAGACATGGTACACAGCAGCCAGTTGCTTCTCCATCAGGTGTACTGGACCTCTGCTGCTTTCCATAGTTGTAACCAGAATCTAATAGGTTGGCGTGTCCGTTCAAGTCACTGCCAAAAACCCCATTCAAAACCATCTTCAGTTACATGAACATCTAGCTCACAGGGCCTTGATGAGTCCATTACATTCAAGGCCTGTATGGCCTTGAATGCCTGCTTGGCAGCAGTAAAAGCAGCTGCACATGTCTCATTCAGTCCCACCTGATGCCCTTTCATACCAACAGGTGTAAGGGCTTCAGAATTTGTGCCAAATGTGGGATAAACACTCTCCAGTAGCCCAAAAGACCCCAAAACTCTTGAAATACTGGTACAGTGGTAGGGAAAGCCTGGACCTTGTCTATGACTACTTCAGGAACAGCTTTAGTGACCAGACAACCTCCAAGAATTTGACAGACAAACCAGGTCCCTGAACCTTGATGCTGCTCCCAGCCCATCCTTTCTCCTGTAGATGTTGCAGCAGTCTAGGTGCTGCTCCTTCTAGATCTGCAGATGTGAGCACGATATCATCAATGTAGTGATAAAACTGCACCTTTGGTGGGTTCTTCCATGTGGCCAAGTCCTGGGCTACAAGTCTGTGACAGATGGTGGGGCTGTGGAGGTATCCCTGTGGAAGGACAGTGAATGTACACTGCTGGCCTTCCCACATGAAGGCAAACTGTTCCTGACTTTCCTGTGCTATGTCAACAGAGAAGAAAGCATTAGCAAGGTCTACTACATAATGATATGTTCCCAGCTCATGGCTGAGGGTGTGCAGAATGACTGTTATAGAGGGGACAGCAGCATGCAAAGGGGGTGTGACTGTACTTAATTCCCTGTTGTCCATGGTCATACGCCAGGAGCTGTCTGGCTTTTTCACTGGCCACACTGGGGAATTAAAAGGACTGTGAGTGGGTTTTATGATGCCCACCTTCTCCAACTCCTGTAGAGTTTCTCCAGTTTTCTTGTGCCCCCCAGGCAATTTATACTGCTTAATATTTGTCACCCTCCAAGGTACAGGCAGAGCTACAGTTGGGTGCTTACCATGTCCCCTCAGAACTGCCTTTACCACACGCACCCTCAGTCTGAACTCACCTGCAGTGGTCTGTAACCACTGGCTCTGCAGTATATCTATCCCCAAAATATATTCAGGGATGGGAGAACTGTATACAATATGCTCCTTTAGGGGTAAATGCTCTATCCCCAATGGGATTTGGGCTTTCTTCACTCTAATTACCTTACCCCCATAGCCACCTTTTATAGCAGAGGTCCTGGGAAAATGCTTAGGGTTGCCATAATCAGAGAACACTCAGCTCCTGTGTCCACCAGTGCCAGGACATGTTTTACATTTACAGGAGACCAGTGAATTGCTAATTTTGCATGTGGCCTCCAATCCCCACCATCTCCCCCAAGGTGGGGACCTTGATCCTCCCCCCTCAGTTGAACCATAACGCCCAATCATCCTCCTGTGGGGGTGAGGGCCCAGGCAAATCCTGAGTACTGTCCCCCAGGAAGTTTTGCAGGGACACAGTCATGAGGCCTTGACTCCAGTGTCCATATCCTGTACCTCAGTGGCTGGAACTGCTGTTCTGGCTTTAATTGGTGCCACAGTTCTAACAAGATTCTATTGGGCTGCCCATCAAGTTTTTCTTTCACTAACCCGGCCTTTATCAAATTAACCCACATCTGGGTCCTTGAGACCTTCACGGGGCCTTTTGCACTTCTCCTTTCAGTGGTAGCCCATACTTCCCTCCATGCCCTTATTGTTTCAACCTCCCCCAGATCTGCTGAAGTACGAGTAGCCTCATTTATGTGTTGCACTAAGTGGGGGGCAAGAGTATTCACTAGGGACCCAAAGAGAGATGTGCAGACTGTATGCAGCACCAGATTTCTCATTCCTATAGTTGAACACCTCCTCATCAGGGCCCTGGGGGTCCATATTATAGATGATTTTTTCATACCCAATTCCCACAATACCCATTGGAATTCTACATACGATTTCCAACTACTGGATAAATATGGTAAATCACCCTGATTAGGCCAAACTACCCTGATGGCAGCTGTCAGCCATTCCCGGAGTGTCTGATTCCCTGAGGAGTGACAAGTATTTTGCAATGGCTGCTGGAGAGAAGGGTGAGTCGTCAGGGAAGCCATTCTACTCATCTCAGTACCTGACATAACAATGTTTTCTACCCCCATATTCCAGAGACATAAAAGCCATGCAGGCAGAGATTCGGATGGCTTTTGCCTATACTGGACACTCATGTCCACCAGCCCATCCTGGGTATAGGGGCAGAGCAGGGAGTGCTCCACAACCGGGGGAGAGGGTGGCTCCTCCCCCTGAGGAGCCTGCAGTTGTTTTGTTTTTATTTCGTTAATTACAGCCAGGAAGGCCTTTAATACAGGAGAGGCTGATAGCTTGGGTGGTGGCCTCAGCACCAGATTGCCCATGGCCCTGCCTCCTCCTCTTCCACCCACCCCCCTTCTCCTCCATCACTGGGGCTGAAGGCACCACTCTTTCCTCCCCCTGCCCCACGGCCACCTGCAACGTGGTTTTTGCTGCTGCCTCCCCCTTCGCCGCTGCTAAGAAATCTTCTAGGAGTGTGACCTGTCTTTTCAACAACTGTATCTCTTCCTTAATGGCAACCCATAGGTTAGTGTCCAGCTCCTCCAAACAATGCTGAAGTGTGTCTTTCTCCTCGCTAACCCTCTCTCTCTCCTGGATAACATTTTCCGCTATCTCGATGAAAAGAGACCCTACAATGCCAGCTGCTACACAGCCCCCTAGGGTCTCCAAGAGCCTTCTATCTCATGGAGGGCTAATTCTGCAGTTTCCAGTGTCTCCACCCTTCCCCAGTCCTGGGGAAGGCCCCACCCCTCTAGGAGGTGCTTTACCCTAGACCAGTTCCCCACTAGGGGCTCCCAAATTGGAAGCCCCATAGATGGGGGGACAATAACAGGTGAAGACACACCCTCTGCTGCTCCATCCACTGGGGGCTCCCCACCATCCACGGGGCTGGGAGGTTCCGGGCATCTCTCCACCATCTCTAGGGGCAGCCCTCCCAAAGGTTGTACCCATTTAGACAGATTTTGGGTTCAGGTGTTCTGCCAACTACTGCCAGATGTAACTCAGGGGAGAGGAAATTCTGGGACAAAATACCTAGCTGAAAGCGAAATCAGTCAAAGGGAGAAATAAAGTTTGAAACCTGTTTATTGCTTACAAATGGTGGTCCAGGGCCTTCTTGCCAACCTCTCAGGTTCAGATAAGCGCTTGGTCACCAGGTAACTACCCATTGATATGGAGATGAACTACTTCTCTCCACTCCTTAGGAAGGCCTGTTCGTTCGTATGGAGATGCACTAAAGCCAGGCAAGATATTCTGGAATATTACAATTTTACCCACACCATGCCTGTAACCATCCATGAATTTTACTATGGTGCATGCCCAGCATATATAACCTCCAGGATACAAAGGGAACAGTCAAAATAATGGGATCACAAAGCCTTGAAGCCTTCTTTCACTGAAGCAGATGTATCCCGGTGGGGTTTCTACTTTTTTCATATTTGATGTGAGTACGTGTTAAAAGCAAAGCCTGGGATTAGAAATGAGGTTTGTGTCTATGTCCTAAATATCTTGAATACAACTATATTGTTGAGTGAAGCCACAGAGTATTAACTATTTTTATTTGCATGTCCTTTCCTTTTCCTTCCTCTGGTATTTGTTGAATAATTTATTGACATTGAGCAAAAGTCTTTGAGTGCAAAGTAAAGAACATCTATAAGGAAGAGTGAAGGCAGGAGTGTTTACTCTCTCCCAGCAACAAAAATGTGTGTGTCTCTTAGAATTCATAAGTAAGATCGCTGACATAGAAATGCACATAAATAATGATTGAGTTGGAAAAACAAGGAATATTTTTCTGATAAATATTATTCAGGCTGTACTAATTGCTTTAATAATGGGGATTGGATTTGGCAATTAAGTTATACAATCAACATTTTTCATAATTTCAATAAGATAAATTTGAAGTGCCAGTATTTTGCAGAAAGCAATTTAAAAATGCATAATGAGTATTTCATTTTTGCAAAATTACAATGATGTTTTGAAATGAACAAAAAGATTTTTCTCCAGCCATATACTGGATTAAATAAAGGCCTCTAAGTGAAAGAGTAATAGGTGGAAGTAGCAGTCTTTTGGTTAGTCAAGGCAAATCCAGTTTGGGTGTAGTCCCAGAGACTAAGAAGGGGAATGACTTCAAAGACTAGAAGTAAATGCTTTTGCAAGTCAGAAGATTTCCAATGTTTTTGTTTTCAAGACAATTAGAGTATACCTAATACATTTGTTGACTCATTATTAAAAGAGCAAATAAAAAGATTAATTATTTTGTTACTTTAGGTATTCAAAAAGAACATTAAAAAAGTGATAATCGGGGAATGCAGTATAGCACAGAGAAGACAAGTAGTACTCTATAGCATCTTACTATGCTGATGGACAGTGACTGCAATGGGGTGAGGGGGGACTTGATAATATGGGTGAATGTAGTAACCAGAATGTTGCTCATGTGAAACCTTCATAAGATTGTATATCAATGATACCTTAATAAAAAAAAACTCACAATGAGATATCACCTCACACCAGTTAGGATGGCCAACATCCAAAAGATAAGAAACAACAAGTGCTGGTGAGGATGCAGAGAAAGGGGAACCCTCCTACACTGTTGATGGGAATGAAACTAGTTCAACCACTGTGGAAAGCAATATGGAGTTTCCTCAAAAAACTAAAAATAGAAATACCATTTGACCCAGGAATTCCATCCTAGGAATTTACCCAAAGAAAACAAGATCCCTGATTCAAAAAGACATATGCACCCCTATGTTTATTGCAGCACTATTTACAATAGACAAGATATGGAAGCAACCTAAGTGTCCATCAGTAAATGAATGGATAAAGAAGACATGGTACATATACACAATGGAATATTATTCAGCCATAAGAAAGAAACAAATCCTACCATTTGCAACAACATGGATGGAGCTGTAGGATATTATGCTCAGTGAAATAAGCCAGGTGGAGAAAGACAAGTACCAAATTACTTCACTCATTTGTGGAGTGTAACAACAAAGCAAAACTGAAGGAAAAAAACAGCAGCAGACTCAGACTCCAAGAAGGGACTAGCGGTTGCCAAAGGGCAGGGGTTGGGGGGGAAGGATGAAGGGGACTATGGGGATTATAATTAGCACACACAATATAGGTAGGTCACAGGGCAGGCTGTACAACACGTGGAGAAGAAAAGTAGTGACTCTATAGCATCTTACTATGCTGACGGACAATGACTTCATTGGGGTGGGGGAATACTTGATAAAATGGGTGAATGTTGAAACCACAGTGTTGTTCATGTGAAACCTTTATAAGATTGTATATCAATGATACCTTAATTAAAAAAAAAGTTGGGAGGCATAAGCAAATAAATAAATGTCAAAAAAGGTGATATTATTATACCAAAATTCTTTCTATGCTCATCCACTTATATATGTGTTTCTTAGTGGCTGCATACAAAACATGAAAAATAGGAATACAGCTGTCTGTAACAGTGTCTCCCAGTAGCAACATATATTATTCACTGATGGAAAGATGAACTGATTTTTAAAAAGCCAAAAAAGGCATCTCTAGTGAGAATTTTTATTTTCCATTTAGTAGTTACCAAAAGACATTACTGTTTTATTTTAATTGATATTATTCTGTTGATACTTACAATTGAGTCGAGAAGAAATGTTGGGAGCCAGTTTGAACCATCCATCTGATGGCACTGCCCAGATGCCCGGTAAGAAGGAACTGCAATGCGGACTTCTGAAAGGAACATCCCCGCTCTCTCTCATTATTATTATGGTGTTTGGAAATGTTGTTATTGGTCACTTTCACCTAAGTTGGAAAACCAAATTTAATATACCCTGAGAGAAATGCCAGAGGCAAGACCCCCTAATTCTTCCAGGTGGTAAAGATACCTCGAGACAACTGCTGGGCATAAAAGCCATAGGACATAAATCTGCAAAGAAGTAAGAAGAGCTCACCTTTTCAAAGAACACTGCTTCTCTCTCACTTACCAACTGCACATCTCCCTGTATAGCCCCGGAAGATGGCTGGTTAGCCAGAGACGGGTAAGACTCCTTAAGGGAGGAACAACCTAAGACAGGCACAGTCGCAGGGGGGCCATCAGGTGAACAATAGGGGGCCAACAGAGGTGAGGCTCAGAACCTCACCCCCCCAGTTTTGAGAGAAATCTTCTGCCCCCATGGCTGTTTTGTTGCCCTTGTCCCGCTCGGATCTATACCCAGTTTATAGGCATGAATCTGACAGTCTACACTTGCTTTTCTACTGCACTAAACTCTGCTTTTCATCTTTATCTTATATCAAGATTTAAACAGCTTTCTATTAGAAACTGTAATCTTTATTACTTTTACCTACTACTTTAATATTTTATTAAAGAATAATAGGAGGGGGATGCGAGAAAGATGTTGGAAACAAGTATTGAGTTATAATAAATGGAGATTGTTTGAGTGGGTTCAGTTTCCCCTCCCCACCCCTATGTGGCCTCTAGATGGCATATTTGATGAATGTGGAAATGGGTTCAAAGAACAGGTGGTTCCCTCTGGCTAACCCACCAGAGAACAGCTTGATGAATTATAAAAGTAATAAGAACAGGGCATTGCCTGACTTCAGATCAGAAAAATCTCCATTGTAAGTCTTACTGAAAATGGGTCCGAGGCACACTCTGTGACATTTACCCCTGCCTGCCAAAGGGTCATCCTGTCCTCTTGAAGACAGCCTCTTTCTTTCCCACTGGAGATAGAGAATGGGAGGATAGCTAGGAAAGAATAAGAACCCTACATGAAAACAATAGAATAGTAAACTTTAAACAGTCATCTGTAAAAAAAAAACAAGAATCTGGCACCTACCTAACCTTTGTGAGATTTTCTAACCACAGTAACTAGGAACAAAGTTTACTTAGAATCTAGTAGACCGCTAAGATATGTCAAAATGATTTAATCTCATTTTCTAAGCTCATGTAACCCTGCTATGTGTCAATTAAATGATTAATAACTGTACTGTACTTTATGTAATCAAAGAGTATATAAACAATCTGCTACTTTTAATTAAAGGTCAGGCTCAGCTTTTGCTAGTGTCTGTGTCCTCAGTCACTCAGTCGCCGACGCCATCCATCCTTCAGGGACCCCTGGACTAGCTGGAGCTGGACTCTGGCAAAGAAATTATTTTTAAGTTTCATTCTGTGGTCACCAAGTTTTTAAAATGTACATATACATTTTTATGTATGTTGGAGAATATCAGATTGCTATGGTATTTAGAATTCAATGATATACGGTATTTATATTCCAATGCATATAACTAAAATAATTTTACTTTATTTTTTAATTTATAGAAATGTAATATCATACTATGTAAATATAATGATAAATGTTATTATTTATATAAAATATTTAAAAAATTCGAAAGTACTTTGCAACTACTTAAATTTAAAATGAAATATAAACTTAAAAACACACTGTTTCTCAAAATTCTTTTAGGAGGCATGTGGGAAAAATGCTTTAAGATTATAGATAAGGATAACTACCCTTGTCACTGACACCTTTCTTCTCTCAGAACTATTGTCACAAAACTGTCATTGGAGGACTAGGCTTTCAAGTGTATCTCATAAATTAAGTTATGGAACTATTAAAAAGTAGCTCCTGAAATTTAAAACAAAAGCCCCAAGGTGGAATGGTGTGAGTAACTAATTAAATCATTAAATAACAAGTACACCTATTATGCTCCATGTGGGGACCCTGCAGGACCTCAGCAAAAATTAAAATCGTGCCTTCCCTCAAAGAGTTTACAGACTGGCATGTAAACAAGACATAATACCAGGCAGCAATCTTTACAGTAGTGCATTAAGGAGTTGTGGGAACGGAGCAGGCTGGATTTGAGAGCTGTGGGCATCATGAGAAAACTCCACTGTAACAAAATACTCGTTTCCTGCTATGCCCACAGATTTACAGTCATTCATGTTTTCTTCCCTATTTAATGCATAGACAGATAAAGTTTATAGTAGTGAACATTTTCCACATTTCCACATTCTTTAATAGAATTTACCTATTTTCACATGTTACAATGACCCGTAAGAACAGCTTTATATTCTGTTTTACTCCCCGTGAGCATTAGCACACATATTTTCACAAATAGACATTGTAAGTACTATGGAACAAGCATTAAAAGTTACCCAAGCCAGGAGTCTAATTTGGTGTGTTTGTTCTCTAGTAACAATTTATGCCAGCCAGAATCTTCTGTGTAGCTCTGATTGAAATTCTCCTTTGAGTCAGCCTGAATTTTAAATTGAATTGGCTATAGGAGATGAGCCTCTGAGGAAGAAACTTCTCCTAAGAGTAAAAACGTAATGGCCTTCAAAGACACATGCTAGCACCATGTCCTGATCCCTTCATAAAGATGAAATGTGGGAGGCAGAGGGGCTCCACCAGACATTTCCAAATTGTTTGGAACATTTTCATGTGCATGTTTCATTCTAACCCATAGACACTAATGTGTCAGATGTATAAACAGAGGGTGAGGGAAATTTCCATCATAGTAGATAATATCTTACTAATTTTTGCCATGATGTGCAAAGATGAGGCATGTCTAATAATCTAAAGACAATGTCCATTTTAATACCCTGTGAGATCCGATGCTTAGTAAAGGATCTTTCATGGGAATGTAATGAAAATGGGTGGTGGCTTGACCATAGCAGAGAAAAGTCATGCTACATCCCACAAGAGGGACAACAGCTTCTGTGGCATGCGGACCTGGGACCGAGCAGAGCAGCGTGCCTGGAGTGTGTGAGGCACGTTACTGCCCACCGGGCACTTACCGCATGTCTGGGAAGACAAAGCACATCATCCCCAAATATATGGAGAGACAGAGCATTAGCCACAGGGAGCCACATTCTGTACTAAAAACTTAACGTTTTAAGAAAGAAAAAGCAGAAAGCAACTCTGATACCTGGTAGCTGTCTGGGCACTTGGAGGGAGACAGGGTGTTGTCCTGCTAACCACAAACCCTCTCAAAGGCCATTCCTGTCAAGTAAGGTCACTGTAACCACAACGCAGTGAGACCCAACAAGACTCCTCCAGACTCATGCCTGAGGAAAAACAAAAACAAGAACCAAGTGCAAACCACAAAAGGGACCTGGCTTTCCCATCTTCCAGCTGACTGACAAGATCGCGCGGCTTCACCAGTCACGGCCCCGGCCTTGCCCCTCCACATCCAAGATAAAAGCTTCAAGTTTCTAAGTCACATAATTCCCTGCTTTTTTACACTTCCTTAACCCCTTTCTGAAACCACCCAACACATGCTCAAATTTAAAAGCTCTCCTGACACCCTCTTCTTGAGATGCCATGTGGTGCCCCAGAGTTCCTCACAGTGTGCACTTCCTTTTATTCATTATTTAATATTTACTTATTGCCTCCCTCCTTACTGATGAGGCAAATAATAAACCCAGTGTGAACAAAACATGAATTCATTTAGCCTTCACAATGATCCCTGAGGAGAGTACTTTTATCATTCCCATTTTACAGATGAAAAAACAGAGGGACAGGAGGTTGAGTCAGTTGGCCAAAGTGATACAGCTGGAGAATGACACAGCTGGAATCTGAATCTTGGTACTCCAGAACCTGAGTCTGTGCTCTTTGTTATTGCTAAGTTCTACTCAGTAAGAACAAAAAGAGGGATATAATAACATGTAAACTGTAGGAGGGTCGATACACGCAGAAGGATTAGAAAAGAAAAAGTCAGGATAGGTTTTTTTTGTCACAAGAAAAGTCAAGAAAACTTTTTAAAGCTAAATCCTTGAGCAGGCATTGAGGGCTGGGGTGGAGCTGGCCCTTCAGGCTAACTACAGGAGCAGAGATAGGAAGGTTCTGACTCTAACTGCAGGTCCCAGATCCCCAAAGCAATGTGCCTAAAAGAAGGAAAAAAATAATGCATGTGTATAAATACATCTAGTAAGTGACACACCGAGACAGGAAAGATATGGAGAGTTTCTACCTGGCTGTTCTTGATGGATGGTTTGTAGACACCTCCTGTTGTAGTTCTTTTCAGGACTCCTACAAAGGTCTACAAGGTCCTAAAAGGTTCCTACTACCTGGGATGACATTATTTATCTGCTGGGGAAAAGACGTGATTTATTTCCTTCTCCTTTCTCCTGCTTGAAACCCCAAATTGATTTTAGCAGTCTAGAGAGCTCAGTGCAATTTTATGAACATCCATTCCCAATCTTCTCCCACCAGTGGGGGTAAAAGTAGACTCATATTATGATAAAATCTTTGGGTGGATTGAGCATCTCAGCATGCCATTATATAAACAAGCATTAATAGCATCTTTGCAGGAATGTACACAAAAAACAAAGATAGAAACAAAAATGCAGCTCAGCTCCAAGAAGATGGAATAGACATACTTTTCCATATTCCTTAATTTAATAAAAACCTTGGATGTTATATAAAAACAAGCATAAGTGGATTTTGAAAGGTGGAGAGAAGAAGGCTGACTGGCTAAAGACTTTGGGGCATGAAGAACAAGATGGTGACAAACTCCCTGGGCTTCCTTTTTGCCTCAAATCTCAGTCTTGGTGCTGAAAAAGCCACCAGCACAGAAACATCAGTGGGCACAGATTTTTCTTAAAAAAAGGAAAAGAAAAAAGATTTCCAGCATGCCTAGTCTCTTCAGCCAAAGAGAGAAAACTTTTAGAAATAACCAGTCTATGGCAACAACCACCCCCCCCAACACACACAAGCCTGTGGCCCCACCCCACACGTGCCAGCACATCCCCATCACTTCCCTTCAACGTCCACTCAAGTACCAATGGCATGGAAGAGAGGGGATCTGGACGTCTACCTCCACCTCAGAGTAATGAGGTTGAACCCCGTCTCCTTTCTGTGCCAGAGTGGTGTGAGAGGAAGCCAGCTAAAGCAAAAGGTGTAAATATGATGCTGTCTTATAATATAATACCCCAAATGTCCAGGTTTCAATTGAAAATCACTTGTCATACCAAGAACCAGAAAGACCTCAAACTGAATTTAAAAGACAACCAATAGACACCAATTCCTAGATGGTGGAGTTGTTAGAATTATCTGACAATGATTTGAAAGTATCCATTGTGAAAAATGCTTCCACAAATCATTACAAACATGTTTAAAAGCAAATCAAAAAATAGAAAGTGTCAGCAAAGAAAGAAAAGATATGAAGAAACAACAAAAATTTTAGAACTTTAAAATATAATAACTAAAATAAATAAAATAAAATAAAACTCAGTGGATGAACCCAAAAACAACTCAATGGAGGAAAGATTTACTTTCAATAAATGACTGTGAATTATTGGATATCTGTAGGCAACAAAGAAAAACCATGACTTAAGTCTTACATCCTTCACAAAAATGAACACAAAATGAATTATAGACTTAAATATAAAATGAAAAACTATAAAACTTTTAGAAAAAAAAGGAAATCTTCAAGATCTAGGGCAGGCCAAGTTCTAAGAATTGACACCAAAAACATGATCCATAAAAGGAAAAACTACTACATTTGACTTCATCAAAAATTTAACTTTTGTCCTGAAAGCATCCCTTCTATGATCATGAAAATACATACTATATAATGGAAAGACATTCTGTGCTTATGGGTTGGCAATATTAATATTGTTGAAATGTCTACCACCCAAAGTAATCTACAGATTCAATGCAATCCTGATCAAAAGCTTCAAAGGCATTTTCCACAGAGATAAAGCAAATAATTTTTAAATTTGTACGGGATCACAAAGGACCCCAAATAGCCAAAGCAATCTTGAAAAAAAAACAAAGTTGGAAGCATCACACTCTCTAATTTCAAACTTTTACAAAGCTACAATAATCAGAACAGTATGGTATTGGCATAAAAACACACATAAATCACTGCAACAGAGATCCCAGAAATAAGCCCATGCATATATGGTCAATTAACTTACAACAAAGAAGACAAGAATATATGATGGGGAAAGGACAGACTATTCAATAAATGGTGTTAGGAAAATTGGAAAGCCACATGCAAAAGAATGAAACTGGACCCTATCTTACATCATACACAAACATTAACTCAAAATAGAGTAAAGCCTTGAACATAAGACCCAAAATTATAAAATTTCTAGAGTGAATCATAGGAGGAAAGCTCTAGACATTAATCTTGGTAATGATATTTTGAATTTGTCACCAGAAGCAAAGGTAACAAAAACATTTCCTGTATTATTTTTTACAAAAATATAAATTTTAAGTCTCCAACTACTTCAAAATAAAGACATTAATTTAAAAAAGTGAGCCTGGCACTCTTCAATTATTGCAAAGCCAAAACAATTCTGTTTTCACTTGAGCCAGGCTGTAGAGCTCCTTGATGTCAGCATGAAAGACATACACAGCACTAAGGACAGAGCTTTGCCTAAATGAAGTCCAAAATGAAGGTTTGCTGAAGATAGTTAATTGCAAGCAATTCCTTGATTTAGCACAAACAAGAAGTATTTATAAAATGGATTTTTGTGGCAAGAAGTTATTGGAACTTTCTTCCACACCTGTGCAAAGATATGATGGTTCTGGAGTTATAACCCCTTTATCTATGAAGAACTCCCACCCCTCAGAGAAGAGTGACACCCCAATATTTATTTTTAACTCACGAGGGACTTCAAAGTCCTCATGATATCATTTGGAAAAGACAGTCCTTAGATGACCATTCCTGGCCTGGTGAAAGAAAATGGGTTGTCAAGAGACACTAAATTTTTCTCAGGCACAGGAAGAACAATTCTCAGACTTTTGGATTTCCTTGCTGATTTTTTTCTACATTAGTAAAATAAGAACTAACAAGATTTAAATAGAAATACATAGAAGGTGACACACAGTTCTCAGTGTATAGGTCTCTACTCTAATCATGTGTGAAATCTAAAGGTTTAATATACTTTCCTCAAAAACACAAAAAATAAAGAGCCTGAATTAATGTTCTTTGTAAGTCAGTGTCTTAAAATATCATCTTGTAACACACAATAGAATACAAACTAGAAATAACATTATTCCCCAAATGAACAGTAAGCACTATTACTTTCTGCATTCAGATATGTGGGTTTCTGCTTGATTATGTTAACGCACATTTATATTTTCAATTCTTAGAGTCAAGGTCATATGGTATATGAACCTAATTGTGTATTCCCTTCTTGTACTAGTTTCTAATTAATATATGTTAGTTAATGGCAATCACTACCCCAAAATATGGCATCTTAGCATATTGAGTATTTTAAGCTTAAGGGGTTTGAGAAAATGGCAGGTGCAGGAAGGTCTCAGTGACATTCCAATGTCCTCCCCTGAAACAGATGATAGGACCGTTATGTGAAAAATGCCCTACCCAAAGGAAAGGAACATCCTTATGTCCAACATGGAGGGACACCAACAAGAATCCAAACAAACAGGACTTGATAAGTGTCCTCCAGGTTATTACACTTAGCTCATACCCTTGGTCCTATAGTATTTCCCCATGACTACCCACTCTTCATCAAACCTAGCATAAAAACACTAAGGTTTAACTGTCTCTTTGGGTCGTCATTTCCTTATGAGGGCTCTATGGCACATGACATTTACATGCTTTTCTCTTGTTAATCTATCTTTGTTCATTTAATTTTCATACCCAGCCAGGGGCCCTAAAAAGGTTGATGAAAACTTTTTTCCTCACCTACATGGTCAAGGTTTACCAACTGAGTTAAGGGCAGGTATGACGCCTTGTATTCTAGTCTAGTATTGCAAATATAGCACATTGAATAAGTACCGACTGATAAAATATTAAAACTGTTATATCTTTACAATTTACAAGACATCTCTACTTACCACATTTTATGTAGTCCTAATTGCAGGCTTCTGAAAAACTGCAGTTCAAGACATGCTACTAAGTATATCTTAGTCTCTGGCTTCCTTAAAAATAAACATCCTTTTCTTCCACGTGAAACCAAACCAAATGAAAACAAAATTTATTTCTTCTTAAATTAACCAATTTATCAGTGTCATCACACTATAGATTATCCAGAATTTGTCCTCAGTCTTCTACTTCTCATAAAGACTTTGTAACAGAGAACAAGTGGCAGAATTGAAAGAGAGGGGAAATCTATTTCCAAATTCCTCTGAGTGTCTTTAAAAGTATGGATGACTTTTTTTTTTTTAATATAATTTATTTTATTATCATTAATTTACAATTACATGTGCAATATTACGATTATTAAACTACCCCTTCATCAGGTCCCCCCCACCAACCCCATTACAGTCACTGTCCATCAGCGTAGTGAGATGCTATAGAATCACTACTTGTATTCTCTGAGTTGTACTGCCCTCCCCGTGCCCCCCCCAACATTACATCTGCTAATCGTAATGCCCCTTTTTCCCTCTGTATCCCTCCCTTCCCGCCCATTTTCCCCAGTCCCTTTCCCTTTGGTAACTATTAGTCCGTTCTTGGGTTCTGTGAGTCTGCTGCTGTTTTGTTCCTTCAGTTTTTTTCTTTGTTCTTATACTCCACATATGAGTGAAATCATTTGATACTTGTCTTTTTCGGCTTGGCTTATTTCACTGAGCATAATACCCTCTAGCTCCATCCATGTTGTTGCAAATGGTAGGATTTGTTTTCTTCTTATGGCTGAATAATATTCCATTGTGTATATGTACCACCTCTTCTTTATCCATTCATCTACTGATGGACACTTAGGTTGCTTCCATTTCTTGGCTATTGTAAATAGTGCTGCAATAAACATAGGGGTGCATCTGTCCTTTTCAAATTGGGCTGCTGCATTCTTAGGGTAAATTCCTAGGAGTGGAATTCCTGGGTCAAATGGTATTTCTATTTTGAGTGTTTTGAGGAACCTCCATACTGCTTTCCACAATGGTTGAACTAATTTGCAGTCCCACCAGCAGTGTAGGAGGGTTCCCTTTTCTCCACATCCTCGCCAACATTTGTTGTTGTTTGTGTTTTGGATGTTGGCCATCCTCACTGGTGTGAGGTGATATCTCATTGTGGTTTTAATCTGCATTTCTCTGATGATTAGCGATGTGGAGCATCTTTTCATGTGCCTGTTGGCCATCTGAATTTCTTCTTTAGAGAAGTGTCTATTCATGTCCTCTGCCCATTTCTTAATTGGATTATTTGCTTTCTGTTTGTTAAGGTGCATGAGTTCTTTCTATATTTTGGATGTCAACCCTTTATCAGATACGTTTTTATGAATATATTCTCCCACACTGTAGGATGTCTTTTTGTTCTACTGATGGTGTCCTTTGCTGTACAGAAGCTTTTCAGCTTGATATAGTCCCACTTGTTCATTTTTGCTTTTGTTTCCCTTGCCCGGGGAGATATGTTCATGAAGAAGTTGCTCATGTTTATGTCCAAGAGATTTTTGCCTATGTTTTTTTCTAAGAGTTTTATGGTTTCATGACTTACATTCAGGTCTTTGATCCACCTTGAGTTTACCTTTGTGTATGGGGCTAGACAGTAGTCCAGTTTCATTCTCTTACATGTAGCTGTCCAGTTTTTCCAACACCAGCTGCTGAAGAGGCTGTCATCTCCCATTGTATATCCAAGGCACTTTTATCAAATATTAATTGACTGTATATGTTTGGGTTAATGTTTGGATTTTCTATTCTGTTCCACTGGTCTGTGGGTCTGTTTTTGTGCCAATACCAAATTGTCTTGATTACTGTGCTTTGTAGTAGAGCGTGAAGTCAGGGAGTATAATTCCCCCTGTTTTATTCCTCCTTCTCAGGATTGCTTTGGCTATTCGGGGTCTTTTGTGGTTCCATATGAATTTTAGAATTATTTGTTCCAGTTCATTGAAGAAAGCTGTTGGTAGTTTGATAGGGATTGCATTGAATCTGTAGATTGCTTTAGGTAGTATAGCCATTTTGACAATATTTATTCTTCCTAGCCAAGAGCATGGGATGCATTTCCATTTGTTAGTGTCCTCTTTAATTTCTCTTAGGAGTGTCTTGTAGTTTTCAGAGTACAGGTCTTTCACTTCCTTCGTTAGGTTTATTCCTAGGTATTTTATTCTTTTTGATGCAATTGTGAATGGAATTGTTTTTCTGATTTCTCTTTCTGTTAGTTCATCATTAGTGTATAGGAAAGCAACAGATTTCTGTGTGTTAATTTTGTATCCTGCAACTTTGCTGAATTCAGATATTAGTTCTTGTAGTTTTGGAATGGAGTCTTTAGGGTTTTTTATGTACAGTATCATGTCATCTGCAAATAGTGACAATTTGACTTCTTCTTTACCAATCTGGATGCCTTGTATGTCTTTGTTTTGTCTGATTGCTGTGGCTAGGACCTCCAGTACTATGTTGAATAACAGTGGAGAGAGTGGGCATCCCTGTCTTGTTCCCGATCTTAGATGAAAAGCTTTCAGCGTCTCGCCATTAGTATGATGTTAGCTGTGGGTTTGTCATATATAGCCTTTATGATGTTGAGGTACTTGCCCTCTATACCCATTTTGTTGAGAGTTTTATTCAGGAATGGATGCTGAATTTTGTCAAATGCTTTTTCAGCATCTATGGAGATGATCATGTGGTGGATGACTTCTTAATGAAAGAAACAGAAATCAAGTTGCAAAAGATAAAATTTATTTAATAGTCTTTTTTTCTCAAGAAATCAAAGGTATAAGCCAAGAGAACAGTGAATCCAAGAATTAAATAGTTGCTATAAAATTACATCTTTGTACTGGAGAGATTTTGTAATTCTCAAAAGAAACTACCTACTTTAGACTTCTTTTCCTTCCTCCTTCCTTCTTTTCTTTTTCTCATTAAAAAAAGGAATATTTAGGGTTCATATCTCATAATTTTCTCTTATCTTTATCTTACTCATTAACCTCTAAGTTAGTGCTATCCTAAAATGTAACAAATGACATGTAATTACAAACCTGCAGTTTAAATCTATTAGAATGTAACATTTGCTTCTTTTACCTTGAAAAACAAAAAAATTTTTTTGTTGATATGTATTTTTATTGAAGTATAGTTGATATACAATATTATACTGGTTTCAAGTATACAACATAGTGATTCAACAGTTATATATATATAGTAAATCCTTACTCTCTGCTATCTGTCAAAATAGAAAGATGTTACAGAACCAATGAATATATCCTCTATGCTGTACTTTCATCCCTGTGACTAATTTATATTATGATTCAGATTTTGTGCCTCTTAGTCCCCTTCACCTATTTCACCTACTCATCCCAACCCCTCTCCTATGGTAACCACCAGACACTTCTCAGTTTCTGAGTCCACTGCTGTTTTGTTGATTTTGTTTTGTTTTGTTTTAGATTCCACAAATAAGTGAAATTATATGGTATTTGTCTTTCTCCATCTGGCTTATTTCACTTAGCATAACCTCTAGGTCCATCCATGTTGTTGTAAATGGCAGGATTTCTTTCTTTTTTATAGGTGAGTAATATTCCATTGTATATATGTACCAGGTCTTCTTTATCCATTCATCTATTGATGGACACTTTGATTGTTTCTCTATCTTGGCTTTTGTAAATAATGTGTCAATAAACATAGGGGTGTATATACTTTTTGAATAAAAGATTTTGTTTTCTTTGGATAAATTCCTAGAAGTGAAGTTACTGGGTCATATGGTACTTCTATTATTTTTAGTTTTCTGAGGAACCTCCATACTGCTTTCCATAGTGACTGTACCAGTTGACATTCCCATCAATAGAGTAGGCGGGTTCCATTTTCTCCACATCCTTGCCAATGCTTGATACTTCTTGTCTTTTGGATAGTGGTCATTTTGACTGGTGTAAGGTGATATCCCATTGTGGTTTTGATTTGCATTTCCCTAATAATTAGTGATGTGTAGCAACTTCTCATGTGCCTGTTGGCCATCTGTGTTTCTTCTTTGGAAAAATGTCTATTTAGATCCTCTGCTTATTTTTTAATCTGGTTCTTTGTTTTCTTTGTTGTTGAGTCAAATGAATTCTTTATATATTCTGATGTTCTCCCCTTATTGGATAAATCACATACCTATATATTCTCCCATACTGTAGGTTGTCTTTTTGTTTTGTTGATGGTGTCCTTTGCTGTACAGAAACTTTTTAGTTTAATGTAGTCCCATTAGTTCATTTTTGCTTTTGTTCCCCTTGCTCGAGGAGATGCATTCAGGAAGAATTTGCTCATGCTTATATTCAGGAGATTTTTGCCTATGTTGTCTTCTAAGAGTTTTATGGTTTCATGACTTACATTCAGGTCTTCGATCCATTTCGAGTTTACTTTTGTGTATGGGGTTAAACAACAATCCAGTTTCATTCTCTTGCATTTAGCTGTCTAGTTTTGCCAACACCAGCTGTTGAACAGGCTGTCATTTCCCCATCGTATGTCCATGGCTCCTTTATCATATATTAATTGACCATATATACTTGAGTTTATATCAGGGCTCTCTAGTCTATTCCATTGGTTTATGGGTCTATTCTTGTACCACTACCAAATTGTCTTGATTACTGTGGCTTTGTAGTAGAGCTTGAGGTTGGGGAGCATCATCCCCCCAGCTTTATCCATCCTTCTCAGGATTGCTTTGGCTATTCGGGGTCTTTTGTGGTTCCATATGAATTTTAGAACTATTTGCTCTAGTTCATTGAAGAAGGCTGTTGGTTCTTTGATAGGAATTGCATTGAATCTGTAGATTGTTTTAGGCAGAATGGCCATTTTGACAATATTAATTCTTCCTATCCATGAGCACAGGATGTGTTTCCATTTATTGGTATCTTCTTTAATTTCTTCATTGAGTGTTTTGTAGTTTTCAGAGTATAGGTACTTTACTTCCTTGGTTAGGTTTATTCCTAGGTATTTTATTCTTTTTGATGCTACTGTGAATGGAATTGTTTTCCTGATTTCTCTCTCTGCTAGTTCATTGTTAGTGAATAGGAATGTCACACATTTCTGCATATTAATTGTGTATCCTGCAACGTTGCAGAATTCAGATATTAGATCTAGTAGTTTTGGAGTGGATTCTTTGGGGTTTTTTATGTACAATATCATGTCATCTGCAAACAGGGACAGTTTGAATTCTTCCTTACCAATCTGGACGCCTTTTATTTCTTTGTGTTGTCTGATTTCCATGCCTAGGACCTCCAGTACTGTGTTGAATAAAGTTGGGGAGAGTGGGCTTCCTTGTCTCATTCCTGATCTTAGAGGAAAAGCTTTCAGCTTCTCACTGTTAAGTATGATGTTGGTTGTGGGTTTGTCATATATGGCCTTTATTATGTTGAGGTACTTGCCCTCTATACCCATTTTGTTGAGAGTTTTTATCATGAATGGATGTTGAATTTTGTTGAATGCTCTTTCTGCCTCTATGGAGATGATCATGTGGTTTTTGTCCTTTTTGTTGATGTGGTGGATGATGTTGATGGATTTCCGAATGTTGTACCATCCTTACATCCCTGGAATAAATGTTACTTGATCGTGATAGATGATCTTTTTGATGTATTTTTGAATTAGATTTTCTAATATTTTGTTGAGTGTTTTGCATTTATGTTCATCAGGAATATTGGTCTGTAATTTTGTATTTTTGTGGTGTCTTTGCCTGGTTTTCGTATTAGGGTGATGCTGGCCTCATAGAATGAGTTTGGAAGTATTCTCTCCTCTTCTACTTTTTGGAAAATTTTAAAGAGGATCGTTATTAGTTCTTCACTAAGTATTTGATAAAATTCAGTGGTGAAGCCATCTAGTCCAGGGATTTTGTTCTTAGGTAGTTTTTTTTATTACCAATTCAATTTTGTTGGTGGTGATTGTTCTGTTCAGATTTCCTGTTTCTTCCTGGGTCAGTCCTGGAAGGTTGTATTTTTCTAGAAAGTTGTCCATTTCTTCTAAGTTATCCGGTTTATTAGCATATAATTTTTCACAGTATTCTCTAATAATTCTTTGTATTTCTGTGGTGTCTGTGGTGATTTTTCCTTTCTCATTTCTGATTCTGTTTATGTGAGAAGACTCTCTTTTTTACTTGATAAGTCTGGCTAGGGGTTTATCTATTTTGTTAATTTTCTCAAAGAACCAGGTCTTGCTTTCATTGATTCTTTCTATTGTTTTATTCTTCTCAATTTTATTTATTTATGCTCTAATCTTTATTATGTCCTTCCTTCTACTGAATTTGGTCTCATTTGTTCTTCTTTTTCTAGGTTTGTTAATTATGAGTTTAGACTGCTCATATGGGATTGTTCTTCTTTCCTGAGGTTGGCGTATATTGCAATATACTTGCCTCTTAGTACAGTCTTCGTTGCATCCCACAGATTTGCAGTGTTGAATTATTGCTGTCATTTGTCTCCATATATTGCTTGATCTCTGTTTTTATTTGGTCATTGATGCACTGGTTATTTAGGAGCATGTTGTGAAGCCTCCATGTGTTTGTGGGATTTTTCATTTTCTTTGCGTAATTTATTTCTAGTTTCATACCTTTGTGGTCTCAAAAACTGGTTGGTACAATTTCAATCTTTTTGAATTTACTGAGGCTCTTTTTGTGGCCTAGTATATGATCTATTCTTGAAAATGTTCCAGGTGCATTTGAGAAGAATGTATATTCTGCTACTTTGGGTGTAGAATTCTGTAGATGTCTGTTAGGTCCATCTCTTCTAATGTGTTGTTCAGTGCCTCTGTCTCCTTATTTAGTTTCTGTCTGGTTGATCTGTTCTTCAGAGTGAGTGGAGTGCTGAAGTCTCCTAGAATGAATGCATTGCATTCTATTTCTTCTTTTAATTCTGTTAGTATTTGTTTCACATATGTAGGTGCTCCTGTGTTGGGCGCATAGATATTTATAATGGTTATATCTTCTTGTTGGATTGACCCTTTTATCATTATGTAATGTCCTTCTTTGTCTCTTGTGACTTTCCTTGTTTTGAAGTCTATTTTGTCTGATACAAGTACTGCAACTCCTGCTTTCTTCTCTCTATTAGTGTCATGAAATATCTTTTTCTATCCCTTCACTTTAGTCTGTGTATGTCTTTGGGTTTAAAGTGAGTCTCTTGTAGGCAGCATATAGATGGGTCTTGCTTTTTTATCCATTCAGTGAGTCTGTCTTTTGATTGGTGCATTCAGTCCATTTACATTAGGGTGATTATCAATAGGTATGTACTTATTGGCATTGCAGGCTTTGGATTCCTGGTTACTAAAGGTTCAAGGTTAACTTCCTTACTATCTAAGAGTCTAACTTAATTCACTTAATATGCTATTACAAAGACAATCTAAAGGTTCTTTTTTTTTCTCCCTCCTCCATTCTTTATATATTAGGTATCATATTCTGTTCTCTTTGTCTATCCCTTTATTGACTTTGGAGATAGTTATTTAAATTTTTGCATTTGCTTAGTAATTAGCTCTTTGACTTTCTTTACTGTGGTTTTATTATCTCCTTTGACAGCTTTTAAACCGTAGGAACACTTCCATCTATAGCAGTCCCTCCAAAATACACTGTTGAGATGGTTCGTGGGAGGTAAATTCTCTCAGCTTTTGCTCATCTGGGAATTGCTTAATCCCTCCTTCAAATTTAAATGATAATCTTGCCGGATAAAGTAATCTTGGTTCAAGGCCCTTCTGCTTCATTGCATTAAATACATCATGCCACTCCCTTCTGGCCTGTAAGGTTTCTGTTGAGAAGTCCGATGATAGACTGATGGGCTTTCCTTTGTATGTGATCTTATTTCTCTCTGGCTGCTTTTAATAGTCTGTCCTTATCCTTGATCTTTGCCATTTTAATTACTATGTCTTGGTGTTGTCTTCCTTGGGTCCCTTATGTTGGGAGATCTGTGTATCTCCATGGGCTGAGAGACTATCTCCTTCCCCAGACTGGGGATGTTTTCAGCAATTGCCTCCTCAAAGACACTTTCTATCCCTTTTTCTCTCTTCTTCTTCTGGTACCCCTATAATGTGAATATTGTTCCTTTTTAATTGGTCACACAGTTCCCTCAATATTCTTTCATTCTTAGAGATCCTTTTTTCTCTGTGTGCCTCAGCTTCTTTGTATTCCTCTTCTCTAGTTTCTATTTCATTTATCGTCTCCTCTACCATATCCAATCTGCTTTTAATACCCTCCATTGTGCTCTTCAACGATTGGATCTCCAACAGGAATTCATTCCTGAGTTCTTGAGTATCTTTCTATACCTCCATGAGCATGTTAATGATTTTTATTTTGACCTCCCTTTCAGGAAGAGTCATGAGGTGAATGTCATTTAAATCTTTCTCAAGAGTTGTATTAATAGTTTTACTCTGAACCAGGTTCCTTTGGCATTTCATATTTGTATATGGTGCCCTCTAGTGCCCAGAAGCTCTACTCCCTGTAGCTGCTCAGCCCCTGAAACAATGTCAGGGGTCACAGGGGAGTGGTATTGGTGCCTGGGGGGAGGAGAGAGCGGTTTCCTGCTTCCCAGCTTCTATGCTTGTCTCCACTGCCTGAACCAGTGGGCCGAGCACATAGGTATAAGCCTCTATTCTTTGCGTTTGTAGTTGCTGTAGACATATTTTCCCTCTAGCTGGCCTAACGCCAGGGTAGGGTTTGCTGGTTTGCGAGCCAAGGCACAGTTGGCTGCGTATCACGGAGGGGTTTCCTGGAGCTGTGTTGCCCACCAGGGAGCTGGAGCACCTGAAGATCATCTAAGGAGGAAGATTTCTTTTTTGTCCTTAAATATGAGAGTCTACATGGCAAAGCTCCCAGCCTGCTGGGCAGAGTGCACCCAGACAATTTTGTCTACCTGTCCTTTCTCCTGAGCAGTAAGCTCTGTGCATTCCTTGCCCCTTTAGCAACCCTCTTGCTAAGGGCTTCCTTGTTAGGAAGTCTCTCACACTGCCTGCCTTTCTTTTGTCCCAGAGCAGTCGGATATGGATCCCTGCTTTCCACAAGCAGCTGGAATCTCAGTCCCTCCAGGAATTCTGCCTATCTTAGCTTTCCAACCCCGTAATCAAGAGAGTATCATGCAAGCACCATGAAATGTAGGTTTGTGCTCCCAGAGCAGATCTCCGGAGTTAGGTATTCAGCAGTCCTAGGACTCCACTCCCTCCCTGCTCCGTTTCTCTTCCTCTCACTGGTGAGCTGGGGTGGGGGAAGGGCTTGGGTCCTGTGGGCCACAGCTTTGGTATGTTACCCTGTTCTGTGAGGTCTGCTCTTTTCTCCAGTTGTATGCAGTCTGGCACAGTCATCTTTCCTGTTACTCTTTCAGGATTAGTTGTATTAATTATATTTTCATATTATATGTGGTTTTAGGAGGAAGCCTGTGTCTCACCTCTCACACTGCCATCTTTAATCCCTCTCTGCATTTTATTTTTTTTGGTGCAATTGTAAATGTAATTGTTTTCCTGATTTCTCTTTCTGCTAGTTCATTGTTAGTATATAGGAATGCAGCAGATTTCTGTATATTGATTTTGTATCTTGCAACTTTGCTAAATCTATTTATTAGTTCTAACAGTTTTTGGTGGAGTCTTTAGGGTTTTATATATATATATCATGTCATCTGCAAACAGTGACAGTTGACTTCTTCCTTACCAATATGGATGCCTCTTATCTCTTTTTCTTATCTGATTGTCATGGCTAGCACTTCCAGTACTACATTGGATAGAAGTGGTGAGAGTGGACATCCTTGTCTTATTCCTGATCTTAGAGGAAAAGCTTTCAGCTTTTCACCAACAAGTACGATGTTAGCTATGGGTTTGTTGTATATGGCCTTTATTATGTTTACATATGTTTCCTCTACAGCCATTTTGTTGAGAGTTTTTATCATGAATGGTGTTGAATTTTTGTTGAATGCTTTCTCAGCATCTATTGAGATGATCATGTGGGTTCTATCCTTCCTTTTGTTAATGTGGTATATGACATTGATGGATTTGCAGATATTGACCACCCTTGCATCCTTGGAATAAATCCCACCTGGTCATGATGAATGATCCTTTAGATGTATTTTTTAATTCATTTGCTAATATTTTTTGAGGACTTCTGTATTTTGTTCATCAGGGATTTTGTTCTATAATGTTCTTTTTTTGGACTATCTGTCTGGTGTTGGTATTGCAGTGATGCTGGCCTCATAGAATGTTTGGAAGTATTCCCTCCTCTTCCATTTTTTGGAATCTTTAAGGAGAATGCATATTATCTCTTTTTTAAATGTTTGATAAAATCCATCTGTAAAGCATCTGGTCCTAGAATGTTGTTTTTGGGAGTTCTTTGATTACCAGTTCAATTTTGTTACTTGTAATCAGTTTGCTCAGACTTTCTGTTACTTCCTGGGTCAATCTTGGAAAGTTATACTTTTTGAGGAATTTGTCCATTTCTTCTAGGTTGTTTAATTTATTGGCATGTAATTTTTCATAGAATTCTCTAATTATTCCTTGTATTTCTGTGGTATCAGTTATAACGTCTCCTTTTTCATTTCTGATTTTGTTTATTTGTGTCTTCTCTTTTTTTTTGATAAATCTATCTAGGGATGTATCTAGTTTGTTTGCGTTCTTGAGGAACCAGCTCTTGGTTTCAGTGATTTTTTTCCTATTGCTTTATTATTTTTTATTTATTTTATTTTTGGTCTGATCTTTAATATGTCCCTCCTTCTACTAACTTTGGGTTTCATTTGTTCTTCTTTTTCTAGTTCCTTTAGTTGTGAGTTTAGACTGGTTATTTAAGACTGTTCTTGTTTCTTGAGGTAGGCCTCTGTTGCAATGTACTTCCCTCTAAGTACTGTCTCACATATTTTGAAGTATTGTATTTTTGTTTTCATTTGTTTCTAGGTATTACTTGATTTATTCTTTGATTTGTTCATTGATCCATTGGTTATTTAGAATCATGTTGCTTAGCTTCCATGTGTTTGTGGGGTTTTTTTCATGTAACTGATTTCTGTTTTCATACCATTGGAATCTGAAAAGATACTTGATACAATTTCAGTCTTTTTGAATTTATTGAGGCTGTTTTTGTGTCTAATATGTGATCTGTTCTGGAGAATGTTCCATCTGCCCTTGAGAAAAATGTGTATTCTGCTACATTTTGGTGGAATGTTCTATATATGTCTGTTAAGTCCATCTGGTCTAATGTGTGATTCAAAACCTGTTTCATCATTTATTTTCTGTCTGGGTGATCTGTCCATTGATGTAATTGGGTGTTAAAATCTTTTGTGTAACCCTTGACTGATTTTGTGTATAGTTGGTTTTACAATTTTTTTAACTTCATACTTGCTTTGTAAGTAATTGGTCTTTTACATTTTCTGTAGATTGATTTTCACTGATGAAAAGTATTTAGACTTAAGAACATTTCCACCAAAAGAAGTCCCTTTAACATATCCTGTAATGCCAGATTAGTGGTGGTGAATTCTTTTAATATTTGTTTATCTGGGAAACTTTTTATCTCTCTTTTTTTCTGAACTTTGCAATTTAAATTGCTATATGTCTTGGTGCTGTCTTCCTGGGGTTCCTTTTATTAGGGTCTTTATATGCTTCCAGGACCTGGGCATCTATTTCTTTCCCCAGATTAGGGAAGCTATTGTTTCTTCAAAGAGACTTTCTATTCCTTTGTCTCTCTCTTCTCCTTCTGGGACCTCTATTATGTGAGTATTGTTTTGTTTGGAGTTGTCACACACCTGTCTTAGCATCTTCTCATTTTTAGACAAAATTTTTTCTCTGTTCCTCAACTTGGTTACTTGGCTGTTCTCTATTGTCCATCACACTGATTCTCTCAGCTACTTCCAGCAGTCTGCTATTCATTCCCTCTATTGTATTTTTCATTTTAGTCATTGGATTGAAAAACTTTTAAAATTAATTTTCATTTCTGGAAATACTTTATTTCATTGATCATCTATTATTTCAAAGATCTACACTTTTACTTGTGAATAAGTTTGTTGTTTCACTAGTAGATCTCTTTTGAGCTTCCATTTAAGGATCTCATTCAACTGTTTTAGATAATGTACATACATGGAGCAACCTAAGTGTCATCAGTAGATGAAGGGATAAAGAAGATGTGGTACATATACACAATGGAATACTATTCAGCCATAAGAAAGAAACAAATCCTACCATTTTCAATGACATGGATGGAGCTGGAGGATATTATGCTCAGTGAAATAAGCCAGGTGGAGAAAGACAAGTGCCAAATGATTTCCCTCATTTGTGGAGTATAACAAAGAAGCAAAACTGAAGGAACAAAACAGCAGCAGACTTACAGACTCCAAGAAGAGACTAGTGGTTACCAAAGGGGATGGGTGGGGGAGGGTAGGTGGGGAGCGAGGGAGAAGGGGATTGAGGAGCACTATGTTTAGTACACATGGTGTGGGGGGGTCACAGGGAAGGGAGTGTATCACAGAGAAGGCAAACAGTGAATCTGTGGCATCTTACTACACTGATGGACAGTTACAGTAACTGCAATGGGTATGGGTGGGGATTTGATAATATGGGTTAATGTAGTAACCACATTGTTTTCTCATGTGAAACCTTTATAAGAGTGTATATCAATAATATCTTAATAAAAAAAGAAAAAATGTACATACATGGACTTGGGGGGAAGTTTTCTGAAATTCATTTATACAATAAGCAGCACTACAGATGTAAGTTCCTTTTTTAAAAATTTAGACTCTGCAAGTCTGAATTTCCATTGCTTTCCCAAAGCTAGTGAAATTCTTGTTGCTTGTGCTGAATTCTGAACTTCTTGACCAAACTCACAAAGCAGGATTCTGCCCATTGTGAGCTCTACTCCCATCAGCTTCTCAGCAGGTCCCTTAACCCATAAAGTTTTCTTTTATTTCCTGAGACACCTAAGGATCTCTGTTCTTTCAAGTACATAATGCATATGGCCAGGTGCTTATTAGAGTGAATGCCTCACTATATTATTTAGCAAAAAGCACCCACTCTGTTTCAGCTTTTTACAAATATCAACTAAGTAAATCCTTGTTACAGCCTAAGAAATAGGTATTATTATTATCTCTGCCTTACAGATGTGAATATTGAGGCACAGACAGGTTAAGTAAATTTCCATAGGTTTCACAGGCAGAAAATTGGTGGTACCAGAAAACTGAGGTAAACTGGCTCCATAAAATGGCTTATCATCATTAACTACCCTCTTTACTATGTTATCCATACCGTCCACACAATGGTTTCTGAATTATCTTCCATTTCTCAGTTAGTTAATACTTTAAAAATTTTTAAATATCATGGGCCTTTTTTTCTGGTTATCTATAGAATGTTACAAAAGGTAGTTCTTTCCCCAAAGACAAGATCAAATAAGCTACAAGAGTAAAGTTTTTGAAACACATCAGAAAGTTGAGGATGCAACAAAACCTAATTCCAGAAAGTGCCAAATTCTTTTTAGGAAAAAAAACCCATCAGTGCTTTGATCCATGAAGATTGGTAGAAAAAGGTGTAAATTACCAAAGAAGGTAAAGAAAACTGGTCACAATTTAAATAAAATTTAATGGCTATGTATCAACTTGCATGATAAATTTTAAATAACTCATAGTTAAAGAAGAAATCACAAGGGAAATTAGAAAGTCTTTCAAATTGAATGGTATCCATTTTAGCTGCATTACACATATCAAAACTTAAGCAGTGTTTTAAGAGATATTTTTAGCTTTAAATTCATGTTAGAGAAGACCAAAAATATAAAATTAACAATCTCAGCTTTCACCCTAAGAAAACTAGGAATAGAATATTAAACCAAAAGAAGTAGAAGAATATGAAACAAAGAAAAGAACAGAAATAAAGAAAAAGTCAAACAATAGAGAAAATTACTTATAAAAGAAGTGAAAGTGAAAGTTGAATCTTTGGAAAGATGAATTGATAAACCTCTTTTAAGTTAATCAGAAGAAAGAGAAAAAAGAACACAAATTACCATTTGAGAGCTGACACATATTACAGCCATGAGGTTTTTTGCTAAAAAATGTAATGCTAATAAATTTGGAAACTTAAATGAAGTAGACAAATTCCTAAAAGCACTGAACATGCCCAAAATGATGCATTTAGTAATAGACTGTCTATATAGACCTATTTTGATTAAAGAAATATAATTCAAAATCAAAACTTTCCTATAAAGGAAACTCCACACTTAAATGGTTCACTAGTAAATTATACCAAACATTTAAAGAAAAAATTGTAGCAATCTTACACAAACTCTTAATAAGGGAAAAACATTTACCAGTTTATTTTATGAGTCCAGAAATACCCTGATTCCATACTTAAGACACTAAAGAAGTAAATTACAGAACAACAGTTATTATGAACATGCATGTAAAAATCCTCTACAAAATATTAAATCAAATCCAACCTTACATGAAAGGATAATATATCATGACCTGGTTTATCCTGGTTTATCCCAGGAATAAAGACAAAAAACTTATAAGCAACCCAAGAGACATAGAAAAGACATATGACAAAATTCTATACCTATTCACGGTATTTTTTTCTTTTTAAAGTCTCAGAAAACTAAGAATTAAAGCAAATTCCTCAATCTGATAATGGTATCTATAAAAAATTGAGTTATCATAATTTATGGTATAGCATTATTTATATTTCATCTAAGACCAGGAAAACAGTGATGATGCCAACTCATCACTTCTGTTCAACATTTTACTGGAAGTTGTAAATACTGCAATAAGGCAAAAATAAATAAATAAAAGCCATATCCATTGGAAGAAAAAAGGTAAGACTTTTCAAGATTTGCTATTGTACTGTAATAATCAATAAAGTTATTTGTGCAAGAATTTGTAGTATTTGTAGTACTTGTGCAAGAAGAGAACAAATACATCAGTGGAACCAAATAAAGCATCCAGAAATAGACTTACAATTGTACCAATATTGCCTTATATTCAAGTTGCCAAGTCAATTCAAAGGGAAATAATCCTTTAAGTAAAAAGTGAACAATTGAATATCCAGTGGAGAAAAAAATGAAAGATTTTGCCTTATCTCCCTCCATACATAATAGTTAATTGAGGATGTATCATAGCCATAAATATAAACACTTGAATTACAAAATTTCTATAAGGAAGTATAGAAGAATATCTTTGTACACTTGGTTTAGGCAAAAACTTCTTATGAAAGATGAAGCCCAAATCATGAAAGAAAAAAGTTATAAATTTTATTATATCAAAAGTATTTTTTTCTCTTAAAGACACAAAGAAATAAAGAGACAAGCCACATATGAACACTCTAAACTCACAATTAATTAAACTAGAAAAAGAAGAACAAATGAGGCCCAAAGTCAGTAGAAGGAGGTACATAATAAAAATTAGAGCAGAAATAAATAAAATTGAGAAGAATAAAACAATAGAAAGAATAAATGAAGGCAAGAACTGGTTCTTCAAGAAAACAAACAAAATAGATAAACCCATAGCCAGATTTATCAAGAAAAATAAGAGCCTACACACATAAGCAGAATCAGAAATGATATAGGAAAAATCACTATGGACACCACAAAAATACAAAGAATTATTAGAACATACTGTGAAAAATTATATGCTAACAAACTGGGTAACCTAAAAGAAATGGATAACTTTCTAGAAAAATACAACCTTCCAAGGCTGACCCAGGAAGAAACAGGAAATCTGAACAGAACAATTACCACCAACGAAATTGAATTCGTAATAAAAAAAATTACCTAAGAACAAAACCCCTGCACTAGATGGCTTCACCACTGAATTTTATGAAATATTTAGTGAAGACCTAATACTTATCCTCTTTAAAGTTTTCCAAAAAGTAGAAGAAGAGGGAATACTTCCAAACTCATTCTGTGAGGCCAGCATCATTCTAATACCAAAACCAGGCAAAGACACCACAAAAAAAGAAAATTACAGACCAATATTCCTGATGAACATAAACGCAAAACACTCAACAAAATATTAGAAAATCAAATTCAAAAATACATCAAAAAGATCATCTATCACGATCAAGTAACATTTATTCCAGGAATGTAAGGATGGTACAACATTTGAAAATCCATCAACATCATCCACCACATCAACAAAAAGGACAAAAACCACATGATCATCTCCACAGAGGCTGAAAGAGCATTCAACAAAATTCAACATCCATTCATGATAAAAACTCTCAACAAAATGGGTATAGAGGGCAAGTACCTCAACATAATAAAGGCCATATATGACAAACCCACAGCCAACATTATACTTAACAGTGAGAAGCTGAAAGCTTTTCCTCTAAGACTGGGAACAAGACAAGGAAGCTCACTCTCCCCAACTTTATTCAACATAGTACTGGAGGTCCTAGGCATGGAAATCAGACAACGCAAAGAAATAAAAGGCATCCAGATTGGTAAGGAAGAATTCAAACTGTCCCTGTTTGCAGATGACATGATATTGTACATAAAAAACCCTAAAGAATCCACTCCAAAACTACGAGAACTAATATATGAACTCAGCAAAGTTGCAGGATACAAAATAAATACACAGAAATCTGTTGCATTCCGATACACTAACAATGAACTGGCAGAAAGAGAAATCAGGAAAACAATTCCATTCACAAATGCATCAAAAAGAATAAAATACCTAGGAATAAACCTAACCAAGGAAGTGAAAGACCTATACTCTGAAAACTACAAGACACTTCTAAGAGAAATTAAAGAGGACACTAATAAATGGAAATCCATCTCATGCTCTTGGGTAGGCCATCCGGCCTAAAGCAATCTACAGATTCAATGCAATCTCTATCAAAATACCTACAGCATTCTTCAATGAACTAGAGCAAATAGTTCTAAAATTCATATGGAACCACAAAAGACCCCGAATAGCCAAAACAATCCTGAGAAGGAAGAATAAACTAGTGGTATTACGCTCCCTGACTTCAAGCTCTACTTCAAAGCCACAGTAATCAAGACAATTTGGTACCAGCACAAAACAGACCTATAGGTCAATGGAGCAGAATAGAGAGCCCAGATATAAACCCAAGCACATATGGTCAATTAATAAATGATAAGGGAGTCATGGATATACAATGAGGAAATGACAGACTCTTCAACAACTGGTGTTGGCAAAACTGAACAGCTACATGTAAGAAAATGAAACTGGATTATTGTCTAACTCCATACACAAAAGTAAACTCAAAATAGATCAAAGACCTGAATGTAAGTTATGAAACCATAAAACTCTTAGAAGAAAACATAGGCAAAAATCTCTTGAATATAAACATAAGCAACTTTTTCCTGAGTGCACCTTCTCAGGCAAGGGAAACAAGCAAAAATAAAGAAATGGGACTACATCAAGCTAAATAGCTTCTGTACAGGAAAGGACACTATCAGTAGAATAAAAAGGCAGTATGGGAAAATATATTTGTAAATGACATATCTGGCAAGGGGTTAACAACCAAAATATATAAAGAACTCACATGCCTCAACACCCAAAAAACAAATAATCTGTTTAAAAAATGGGTGGAGGATATGAACAGACAATTCTCCAAAGAAGAAATTCAGATGGCCAACAGGTGCCTGAAAAGATGCTCCATATCGCTAATTATCAGGGAAATGTAAATTAAAACCACAGTGAGATATCACCTCACACCAGTTAGGATGGCCAGTATTAAAAAGACTAAGAACAACAAATGCTGGTGAGGATGTGGAGAAAGGGGAACCCTCGTACACTGCTGGTGGGAATGTAAATTAGTTCAACCATTGTGGAAAGCAATATGGAGGTTACTCAACAAACTAAAAATGGAAATACCCTTTGACCCAGGAATTCCACTAGTAGGAATTTACCCAAAGAAAGCAAGATCTCAGATTCAAAAAGACATATGCACCCCTATGTTTATTGCAGCACAATTTACAATAACCAAGATATGGAAGCAACCTAAGTGTCCATCAGAATGAATAAAGAAGATGTGGTACATATACACAATGGAATACTATTCATCCATGAGAAGAAAACAAATCCTACCATTTACAACAACATGGATGGAGCTAGAGGGTATTATGCTCAGTGAAATAAGCCAGGTGGAGAAAGACAAGTACCAGATGATTTTCCTCATTTGTGGAGTATAACAACGAAGCAAAACTGAAGGAACAAAACAGCAACAAACTCACAGACTCCAAGAAGGGACAAGTGGTTACCAAAAGGGAGGAATGGGGGTGGGGGGAGGGAGAAGGGGATTGAGGGGTATTATGATTTGTAATCTGGTGTGGGAAGATGGTGTAGCACAGAAAAGAGAAATAGTGGATCTGTGGCATCTTACTACACTGATGGACTGTGAATGCAATGGGGTAAGGGGGAGATTTGATAATATGGATGAATGTAGTAACCACAATGTTTTTCATGTGATACCTTCATAAGAATGTATATCAAATAAATACACCTTAATAAAAAAAAGAGAGAAGCCACAAACTCTGAAAATAGTCATAGTACATATACATAGCAAAACACTTTTAATAAAAATGTATATTTTTAAATTCCTCTAAATCAATAATTAAAAGAAAAACCAACCAATTGATTAAAGTAAACCAAGTCTCAAAAAGACTCTACACAAAAGAAGTCATATCAATGGTCAATAGGCACAAGAAAAGGTGCTCAAAATTGTAGGGACATTAAACCTGAACTGTAATGAACTACTACTTTGTATACATTAGAATGGCTAAAATAGAAAAAGACAAGTAATACCAAATGTTGGCAAAGGTGTAGAGCAGGTGAGCTCTCATATATTGCTGTGGGAGTATTAAACAGTACAACCACCTCAGAGGACTGTTTAGCATATACAAAATTAAGCCTACATTTACCCTATGACCCAGAAATTCCATGCTTAGGTATTTCCCCCAAATAAATGACAACATAAACCCACAAGCAGTTTATACAGGAATGTTAACAGCTTTATTCATAATAGCCCCAAATTGGAAATAACCCAAATGTCTGTCAACAAGAAAAAAGCTAAACATACGTAGCACATTCTCACTCAGAAAAGAAAAGTCTGCTAACCTACCACTATGTGGAGCAATCTGGATGGTGAACCAAAACTGAGTGAAGAAGGCAGATGAAAAGGAGCAGATGTCAGGTAAGTTCGTTGCGATAACATCGAAGGCGGGTGAAAGTAACGGATGTTAATATAGATGAGAAGTGGCTGCTGCTGGGAGCAGGGAAACTTACCAGAAAAAGGCACAAGGAAGCTTCTGGGGGTGGTGATAGAAACATTATCTTGTTTTTTGTAATGGTTATAAAGCTACTGTATGAAACTGAGAAACCTTACCAATCTGAACATCTCTGTGTTTTATTTTATATAAACTATACCACGACTCATAAGTGCAGGAAATTTAAAAATGTATTGTGAAGGGTAAAAAGTACACTGATAGTCATGGTTTCTGTCTATATACCAGGCCCTGCTATGTTATTGGAAAGCTAAGAGTTACTCCATGTAAGGCTCACGGCAGTCATATGATTTAAATATCATGACCCGTTTACAATGAGAAGCCGAGGTCTAGGGAGGTAAGGTGACTTTCTAGGATCTCAAGGCCAGAGGGGCAATTCCTAATGTTCCCAGAGATGATAGGAGGCACATGAAAGAAGGCACTCAAGGCAGGAGAGAAAAACTGGCTCTCTTCCTAAATATTTATCCTGGAGCTCATGTACTTTAGCCAATAAGGGTTTGAGCAGCTTTATATTTTCCTGTGTCAGGAAAACAGAGATAAAAGATTTAAAATTTTTAAATATGCTCTGCTTTAGGGAACAAACAGGAAGAGAATACACCTCACACTTTCGTGGAAGCTGTGATAGTCTGGCAATAATTGCTGTGCTTATAAACTTTCCTCCCAGGTCATCAACATAGGATGGTCTGATTGGTAACATGAAAGCATTGCATGTTCTTAGGGTATAACGAGGCATTGTTCACATTTATATAAACTTATCTCGTTGGTAAGGCAGCAAAAAATAAAACAGAGAGGGAAGAGACTAGAAAACTCAAAGATGAAGTAGTGAGTCAATGCTGTCAAAACAGGTTTTTTATTCACTTTTATGATTCTTTGGTTCTATTTGTGAACCTGAGTTACTCCGTAGATAGTGGGGATAATCAAGTTGCTAGATAAGGGGAAACTCATGTACAAAATGGACAGAATCTCTCTTCCTTTAAGAGTAGCTTTTGCAAGCCAGTGATTATCTGTATTTGAGTGAATGCCACTCATTTTCATCCATCAGGTTTATGCTTTGAATTTGTGAATCTACCAGAAACAAGACATGCACCAATATGTTTATCGCAGCACTATTTACAATAGCCAAGAAATGGAAGCAACCTAAGTGTCCATCAGTAGATGAATGGATAAAGAAAAGGTGGTACATATACACAATGGAATATTATTCAGCCATAAGAAGAAAACAAATCCTACCATTTGCAACAACATGGATGGAGCTAGAGGGTATTATGCTCAGTGAAATAAGCCAGGCAGAGAAAGACAAGTACCAAATGATTTCACTCATATGTGGAGTATAAGAGCAAAGAAAAAAACTGAAGGAAGAAAACAGCAGCAGACTCACAGAACCCAAGAATGGACTAACAGTTACCAAAGGGAAAGGGACTGGGGAGGATGTGTGGGAAAGGAGGGACAAGGGGGAAGAAGGGGCATTATGATTAGCAGATGTAATGTTGGGGGGCCACGGGGAGGGCTGTACAACTCAGAGAAGGCAAGTAGTGACTCTCTAGCATCTTACTATGCTGATGGACTGTGACTGTCATGGGGTATGTGGTGGGGACTTGATGATGGGGGGAGTCTAGTTACCATAATGTTGCTCATGTAATTGTACATTAATAATAGCAAAAAAAATAGATACATGATTGCAATATGAGATAATGTATGTGCACGTTCTTTGTAAACTGTTCTAAACTTCTGTACAGTTATTATTTATTCTGTTTTCATTTTGTATTTAATGATGATACTGATGCCAATTAACATGCACATTTTCAAAGATACCCTGAGAATCCTGATATTTCTAAGAATCCTGAGACTCAAAACATTTCTGAAACTCATTGAAGGTAGTATATACACTTGGTAAGTGGTGCAAGTGGTATTTAAGATCTCTGTCTATAAAGCACAGTAGTTATTTCTTTTCCACTCCCAGGATTATGCTTCAGCCATCTCCCAGCTGAAATTCTTTCTACATGCAAATACTTCTTCCAGCTTCAGTCACCTCAGTCTTCCGTGACATTTCACACAATGTACCATGTGCTGGTAAGTGCTCACTGCTTTCTTCAATTTAACGATCGGTTCTTTTACACTCAGCTCTCACCCTGAGTCATGGGCATCACCCATATACTGGGTGCTTCTAGAGTTGAACAGGGAAGGTTCTTTGTGGAAACCCATAGGGTTGCCACCGTTTCACTACGTTCTCTTTGTTTTGTGTTTTAGTTTCAGAGACAAGGCCAAGTTAGATGTTAAGCTCCTTGGAAGTATGGAAACACTGTCTTCCTGAATAAAAACCAAGGTGAATGCTGTAAAGAGGACCCCCAGATAGGAATGAGCAGCTGGACTTCAACTACAGACCCTAAATACTTGGTCTGTAGGTCATTATATTGCTGACACTTCAGTCAAGCAATGATGGGACCTGTGCAGAGACTATGACACTAGGCGAGACTTCTTGCTCCTGTATCATTCCACTCCACTGACTTCATTGTGTATTCTTGTTCCAGAACCACGTTTTTATTTTTGTTACTTTCTAGGGCTTTCATATCTGATGGGAAAGCAGCTAATGCTTGAGTGGATATATTCTGCCTGACTGCCTGACGTTTCTTCTGGTTGTTAATGAAGAAACATGACCCTTTTCAATTCTTTAACTTAATTGATGCACTCCATTTTCATGTCACAGAATCAGGTCAGTAAGTCAATCACCAGGCATTAACTGACCGCTCACTGTGTCCAAAAGTTAAGGGATACAGCAAAGAGGAAATATAGTTCAAGGAGATGAACAATCTCTTGCTTTATATCACATAGATGGGTGTTGCACAAACAAAAGCACAGAGGTGAAAACATATTAGTACAAAATGCTACAAAGATTATGGAATTCCTTGCACAAAGTGTGGTGGGGGGTTGACAGGCTGCAGAGGTGGAGAAGCAGTACCCTTAAAAGCGAGCCTCTGATCTGGTCCTCACACATTAGAATGTCTATCTCTGATCTTCTTTTGACCACCTTTTTCCCAGTGGGGAGGAGAATCTGCAGCACCAAGGACACAAGTCTACCTGGAGTCATTACCTTACATTCTAGACAAGATCTGGGTACCCAGGATCCCAGAATTCCTTGCTCAATGGCCCCAGGTCTGCTTTCGTGGCTTGGGTTGCCCCTTCTCTGAGTCTACATCCACTGTCAGATCATCCCACCAGCATACACCTCTGGGCATGACCGGTCGTCAAGGGGTGCCTGGGATGGCAGAGGGTTTGGATAGAGTTGGAAGTTGAGTTTGGCATGGTCCCTCATGGTGTAAGAGAACCAGGAGCAAGGAGAAAAGGGGGTCATATGGAGGCTGGAGACTTAGTCTGGGTAGCAGCTCCCCCCATAGGGAACGTTCTGGCCTGGAACTCTGAGAGGTGTGAGAATTCTACACTTGAGTCTACATTTCTAAGGCAGGGAAAAAAAGCATATTTTGTTTACCAGGTTGAGAAATTGATTTATGACATTTACACATGTTTTATGTGAACCTGTGCTTTCATTCTTGGCTCTCATCTTTACTGACTAGCCTGTAGAGGAGGGCCTGTGTGGCACATGGGCCCTCCCTGTGGGCAGAGGGTTCCTCCAAAGGCATCTACCTAGGGCAGTGACTTAGGCATAGAAAGATCCCTTTCTAAAGTATGGAGCTTGGTGGTGAGCGAGCAAAGCTGAAAGCAGGAGAGAGCTGCTGATACTGTTTGAGCAAAAGATGATGAAGGCTTAAACTGAGATGGTGACAGGCACAGTGGAGAGGGAGAAACACAGTAAAGAAATATTTCAGAGCTTGCAGATGAGTCTCAGGGAGTGTCCTTCACAGAATCTGAGTTTCAGAACTGATGGTTCCTCTGCAGAACAATCTGCTCCAACATCCCACCTATACACTTCCTAACACTGCTGTAACAAATTGCCACAAATTTAGTCTCCTAAAACAACACAGATTTATTACCTTACAGTTCTGGATGGCAGAAGCCTGACACAGGTCTCACTGGGCTAAAATCAACGTGTTGGCAAAACTACACTCCTTTCTGGAGGCCATATGGGAACATCCTTTCCCAGATGCTGGAAATTACCCAAATTCTTCTGCCAGTGACCCTTTCTCCATCATCAAAGCTTCTGAGGGCACGTCTCTCCCACCTCTTCCATTTCCCTCTTCTGGTTTTAAGGACACTTGTGATTGATTTCACGGACCCCCCACCTGGATAATCTAGGATCCATATGTCTACTTTAAGGTCAGCTCATCAGCAACCTTACCTGCCTCTGCAGTCTTAATTCTTCGCATGTAACATAACATATTCACAGGTTCTGGGGACCAGGATATGGACATTTCTGGGCACTGATTTTCTGCCTACCACATCATCTGAGAACTTGCTTCCTGCCATTTCGGAGTAGCTGGGATCACTCATTATGAGTGAGTTGGTGAAGCTAGTTAGGCAAGATATTTTACCACTTTATAGAATTTGGGATAAAACACATTTAATTATGTCTTACAGCTTATAGTATTACCTAAAAATGTCATGTTCTTCAAACCATCTGAAGATGTGGGACTCACAGAATATGTTGCCTGATGTATTTGATCCTCAGCTCCACCTTCCTGTGCTGGGTAGGTGACATTCCCTGTAGGTATTTGAAGGTAGCTTTTTCTCCAAATTCTTTTTCCTGACCCAGGCTTGTAATCCATAGTCACAAGGTCATTTCTGTGGTTTGGGTTAGGTTTCTACTACTCCAGAGATAATTTGTTAAAATTCAGTCCTCTAAACTTGGCAACCAGATTATTCCACATGCAGCATGATGAATGTGACCCTCACAGACACTGTCTTTAGGCAGAAGGAGGGAGAAGAGAAATATCTGTAGTGTAAGGTGGTGTCCTCGCATCATGTGATGCTATAATTCAAGGGTGCACAGGGGTATACAGGCACAGGAAGAGCAGATGAGTGTGGGAGGCCCCAAAGGCGACACTGGGGACCTCATAGTTCAGGAACCAAAATCTTTGATTCATTAGATCATTCTCTCCTCCAGGCATTTGCTAAGCACGGGGATGAGATGCTTTGTCCTTACTGCATTTTTGCTTTTCCCACTATGGAAGGAGAAAAAGATTTCAGCTTTCAGTTCTGCGGAGCTGCGGACTATGTGGGCAGGGGAAGCAACCGTAGGCACTGGGTCATCTGAGACAGATAGCCAGCCAGCCTCTTCCCGAGGCCCAACGCTGACCTGAGAGCACAGCTGTGAGTAATTCACAACATCATGTGTAATAGCTCATGTGGAAGCTTTGTAGACAAAGCAATACATGGGGTTCCTTTGAAAGAAATAGGGTCTTGGATTTTTAGAATGTTTCTGTGCATGAATATTATCACAGCTTGTTTTGCTTCTGGCCCTGTAATGACTAAGCTGCAGAACAATTTGAGATTTATTGTGGAGTTATTAATACTTGTGATACAGTTTCTATCAATGTCCTCCTCCACATCTTTCTCCCAAACCTAAGAAATACAATTTTGAAAAATTTATTGAGTGTGTTAAAGGGGTTGCAAATTTAAGCTCATAGGAAATCAGAAGAGTAAATGAGATCTCTCATGGCTTCCTCTTATGGTGAAAATAATTTAACCAAAGTGTACATACAATGTACAAGTTAAACAATTAAATATCAAGTTCTTTATCTTATATAATAGTGGTGAGAACTTTAATAAAACAAATTTTACTTTTTTATTATATATAAGCTCTCTAGTGATATTTTTAAATTCCAAATGGATTAAATGACTTTCTTTTTCCAAATGAATGACCTGTTTTTGTTGAGTTACAATAATTTTAATAATTATTCTTTTACATAATATCTAAGTTAACTTTTTTTACATGTTAACCCCCAAAGAAGAGCTCATGGAAGCTGATGTCATGGTAGTCATGGCCTAGTTACTAGATTAGATGTAAGTTATCGCTGTGATAAACTGCTATAAAAATAAGAGACACATCTGTGGCTTAATTGTAGAAAGTATACCGCAGAGCTCAGTTTATTTTTTATGTATTAAATACACTCCAGACTTTGTTTTCTCTACCCTTATTTTCCCTTTGCTTTATTTCATTGCAATAAAAAATACACATCATATTCCACTATATTTTTAGAATCATCTCTGCAAATGCTTTAGGGTAGAATTTAAAATTTTTCTCTTAAAAAACAAAAATGAACTTAAAAGTGACAATCTGATTTTGATTCATTTAATTCTAGGTTTCTCAATGTCAGCCCTATTGATATTTTGGGCCAAGTAATTCTTTGTTGGGGGACGAAGGGCATGCTGTTCATTATAGGATGCTTACCATGCCCTGTCCCTCACCCACCAGACGCTTATTAATGGCTACCCCCAGTCACGACAGTGGAAAATGCCTCCAGATATTACCAAGTAACCCCTGGAGGCAAAATCACCTCCAGCTGAGAACTACTGATTTAACTTTTTCAAGTAATCAAGATAAATATATATTTTTGAATGATAATTATTAGGGCTGCAAGGAGGGCTTTGGGGACCAGAATCCTACATATATTTAATTCTTTTCTTTCTGCACTTCTTGGCTGAGGGAACATGTAAACAAGAAATAATTGCCAGATGAGAAATGATGTGCCACTTTATCAATACATGATAAATTTGCAGTCTTCTATCCATAACCTTCAACACAGGGCACTTGCGTAGTTAGACCACATTGAAAGTTCTAGATTATGTGTGAGACCAAAGTAAAATCTTTTTCTTACCCCCTCACCCCATATTCTCACATGCTCATCGATTTACCCTCCTATCGCAGAGTTAGAGAAGATGTATTAGAGCTGAGGGGCAGGGAGATAGACTGAGCCTGCTGAGACTGCTTTTTTCAGAAGTACCACAGGAGAAGTGTCTTCTTGATCTTTTTAAGGCCAAGTAACTCCATGCAGGTAAAATGCTGTTCACTGAATGCACTAGACTCTGGATAATCAGAGTAGAAATTCTTACTCCTCTGAATGGGTTTGAGATGGGGCAAAGATGAAGACCAGCCAAAGAAGGGTATGGAGAAAGTCAAAAGTAGAGGAGCTTACATATACCTCTGAAAGACAGAGGGAGCAGAAATAATGTCCTATCCATTGGTGATGCAGGTGGCAGTTTGAGAGCAAGGACACTTATTTTCCCTAGTTAATGAAACTAGATTGCATGGACCAGAATCCAAGGCTCACTCCTGCAGTGCACAGGGTCCTAGTGTGTCAGCACCACTCTCACAGCTCAGTCTCATGCTGTCCCATAAAAGAGTCTGCCCCAGTCAGTGGACAGGATCTGCTCCCTGGGCTTTTTTCTCCTGGAGCTGGGGCCTGGCCTCCATAGAAGCAAACCCTAGAGTTCTTTTTGGAGAGACAACAGAACAGAAAATAGAGTTAAGAAAATATTGGCTGATTTTTTTTTCTCCAAATTTGATCAAAACAGTCACCCACAAATTAAATAAAAAATCCTAGGGAACCACAAGCAGAGTAAAGACAAAGAATATGACAGCTAGGCTCACCTCAGCCATACTGCAGAAAACCATGCTGTTGATAAAGAAACAGACTTTAAAAGCAACGGGAAAAAAAGCCATTACGTACAGGAAAAAAAACAATAAGAATACAACTGACATTTCATGAGAAATAGCAGAAATTAGGTGTTAATGGAATGGTACTTTGAAGGTCTGGGGAAAAAACCTGACATTCTACATGTCTGGCACAATAAGGTATTTTCAGATAAACAGAAGCTAAGGAAATTTGTCACAAGCAGATTTGCACTACAAGAAATGCCAAAGGAAGTTCCTTAGAGCTGAAGGAAATGATAGCAGATGAAAAACTGAATGTATTAGAAATTGTGAACATGTGGGCACATACAAAAGATTTTATAGTTTTCTTTCTTAAATTCTTTAAAAGTTAACTATTTAAAGCAAAATTATAAAAATATAGGTTTATAACATATGTATAAGAAAATATGCCATATTTCATGAATTGGAAGACTCAATAATGTTAAGATAGAAATTTTCATAAATTAATTTATGGACTTGATACCAGCCCAATCAAAATCTCAGCAGGCTTTTTTGCATAAATTGACAAGCTGATTCTAAAATTTACATAGAAATGCAAAAATCCAGACTAGGCAAAACCATCTTAAAAGCAGAATAACTTTGGAGGACTTAATATTTGATTGACATAAAGTCACAGACATTAAGATATTATGACATAAATAAAAATAGATTATTAGATGATTGCAAAAGATTACAGAGTCCAAAAGTTTAACTATATACATATAGGATAATCATTTTCAACCATGGTTTCAAATCAATTTATTGGTGCTTTATCAACTGGATAACTACATGGCAAAAAATTAATCTCTATCCATATCTCATTCCAAACACAGAAATATATTCAAGATAGATCATGGCCCTAAACATGAAAGCTGTCATCAAAAGTTGCCAGAAGGAAATATAGGAAAATATATTTGTGATCTTAAGGTAGTCAAAATTTGTAGGGACACAAAAAAACACTAACCACAAAAAATATTTCTAAGTGGCACTTTATCAAAACACAAAAAAATATTCATTCTTTAAAAAGCACTAAGAAAGTGGAAAGGCAAATCAGAGATTAGGAGAAAATATTCTTAACATGTATATCTAACAAAGGACTTGTATCCAGAATATGTAAAGAACTCATACAACTCAATAATAAAAAGATAAACAACCAAGTTTTTATTTTATTTTATTTTGGTATCATTAATCTACGATGTGCAACATTATGGTCACTAAACTCCCCACTTCATCAGGTCCCCCCCCACCAACCCCATTACAGTCACTGTCCATCAACACAGTGAGATGCTATAGAATCACTACTTGTTTTCTCTGAGTTGTACAGCCCTCCCCGTGCCCCCCCAACATTATGTCTGCTAATCATAATGCGCATTTTTCCCACTTGTCCCTCCCTTCCCACCCATCCTCCCCAGTCCCTTTCACTTTGGTAAGTGTTAGTCCATTCTTGGGTTCTTTGAGTCTGCTGCTGGTTTGTTACTTCAGTTTTTTTCTTTGCTCTTATGCTCCACATGAGTGAAATAATTTGATATTTGTCTTTTCCGATTGGCTTATTTCACTGAGGATAATACCCTCTAGTTCCATCCATGTTGTTGCTAACTGTAGGATTTGCTTTCTTCTTATGGGTGAATAATATTGCATTGTGTATATGTACCACATCTTCTTTATCCACTCATCTTCTGATGGACACTTAGGTTGCTTCCATTTCTTCACTATCGTAAATAGTGCTGCAATAAACATAGGGGTACATCTGTCTTTTTGAAACTGGGCTCCTGCATTCTTAGGGTAAATTCCTAGGAGTGGAATTCCTGGGTCAAGTGGTGTTTCTACTTTTAGATTTTAGAAGAACCTCCATACTGCTTTCCACAATGGTTGAACTACTTTGCATTCCCACCAGCAGTGTAGGAGGGTTCCCCTTTCTCCGCATCCTCACCAGCTTTTGTTGTTCTTAGTCTTTTCGATGCTGGCCACCCTTACTGGTATGAGGTGATATATCATTGTGGCTTTAATTTGCATATTGCTGATGATTAGCAATGTGGAGCATTTTTTCATGTGCCTGTTGACCATCTGAATTTCTTCTTTGGAGAAATGTCTATTCATGTCCTCTGCCCATTTTTCAATTGGATTATTTGCTTTTTGTTTGTTGCGGTGCGTGAGTTCTTTATATATTTTGGATGTCAACCCCTCATCGGTTATGTCATTTATGAATATATTCTCCTATACTGTAGGATGTCTTTTTGTTCTACTGATGGTGTCCTTTGCTTTCAGAAGATTTTCAGCTTGATATAGTCCCACTTGCTCATTTTTGCTTTTGTTTCCCTTGCCCGGGGAGATATGTTCATGAAGAAGTCGCTCATGTGTATGTCCAAGAGATTTTTGCCTATGTTTTTTTCTAAGAGTTGTACGGTTTCATGACTTCATTCAGGTCTTTGATCCATTTTGAGTTGACTTTTGTGTATGAGGTTAGACAGTAGTCCAGTTTCATTCTCTTACATGTAACTGTCCAGTTTTGCCAACACGAGCTGCTGAAGAGGATGTCATCTCCCAATTGTATATCTAAGGCTCCTTTATCATATATTAATTGACTGTATATGTTTGGGTTAATGTTTGGATTTTCTATTCTGTTCCACTGGTCTGTGGGTCTGTTTTTGTGCCAATACCAAATTGTCTTGATTATTGAAGCTTTGTAGTAGAGCTTGAAGTCTGGGATCATAATTCTCCCTGTTTTACTCTCCCTTCTAAGGATTGCTTTGGCTATTTGGGGTCTTTTGTGGTTCCATCTGAACTTTAGAACTATTTGTTCCAGTTCATTGAAAAATGGTGTTGGTATTTTGATAGGGATTAGGTTGAATCTGTAGATTGCTTGAGGTAGTATAGCCATTTTGACAATATTTATTCTTCCTAGCCAATAACATGGGATGAATTTCCATTTTATACTGTCCTCTTTAATTTCTCTTAGGAGTGTCTTGTAGTTTTCAAGGTACAGGTCTTTCACTTCCTAGGCATTTTATTCTTTTTGATGCAATTGTGAATGGAATTGTTTCCATGATTTCTCTTTCTGTTAGCTCATCGTTAATGTATAGGAAAGCAACAGATTTCTGTGTATTAATTTTGTATCCTGCAACTTTGCTGATTTCAGATATTAGTTCTAGTAGTTTTGGAGTGGAGTCTTTAGGGTTTTCTATGTACAATATCATGTCATCTGCAAATACTGACAATTTGACCTCTTCTTTACCAATCTGGATGCCTTGTATTTCTTTGTTTGGTCTGATTGCTGTGGCTAGGACCTCCAATACTATGTTGAATAACAGTGGAGAGAGTGGGTATCCCTGTCTTATTCCAGATCCTAAATGAGAAGCTTTCAGCTTCTCGCCGTTAAGTATGATGTTAGCTGTGGGTTTGTCATATATGGCCTTTATGATGTTGAGTGAGGTACTTGCCCTCTATACCCACTTTGCTGAGAGTTTTTATCATGAATGCATGTTGAATTTTGTCAAATGCTTTTTCAGCATCTATGGAGATGATCATGTGGTTTTTGTTCTTCTTTTTGTTGATGTGCTGGATAATGTTGATGGACTTTCAAATACTGTACCATCCTTGCATCCCTGAGATGAATCCCACTTGACTATGGTGTATGATCCTCTTGATGTATTTTTGAATTCGGTTTGCTAATATTTTGTTGAGTATTTTTACATCTATGTTCATCAGGGATGTTAGTCTGTTATTTTCTTTTTTGGTGAGGTCTTTGCCAGGTTTTGGTATTAGAGTGAATCTGGCTTCATAGAATGAGTTTGGAAGTATTTCCTTCTCTTCTATTTTTGGGAAAACTTTAAGGAGAATGGGTATTATGTCTTCTCTATATGTCTGGTAAAATTCAGAGGTGAATCCATCTGGCCTGGGGGTTTTGTTTTTAGGTAGTTTTTTGAATACCAATTCAGTTTCGTCCCTGGTTATTGGTCTGTTTAGGTTTCCTGTTTCTTGCTTGGTCAGTCTTCGAATGTTGTATTTTTCTAAGAAGTTGTCCATTTCTTCTAGGTTTTCCAGCTTGTTAGCATGTAGATTTTCATAGTATTCTCTTATACTTCTTTGTATTTCTATGGGGTCCGTTGTGATTTTTTCCTTTCTCATTTCTGATTCTGTTTATGTGTGTAGATTCTCTTTTTCTCTTAATAAGTCTGGCTAGGGGTTTATCTATTGTGTTTATTTTTTCAAAGAACCAGCTCTTGGTTTCCTTGATTTTTTTCTATTGTTTTATTCTCAATTTTATTCATTTCTTCTCTAGTCTTTATTATGTCCCTCCTTCTGGTGACTTTGGGCCTCATTTGTTCTTCTTTTTCCAATTTCAATAATTGTGTCTTTAGACTATTCATTTGGGATTGTTCTTCCTTCTTTAAATAGGCCTGGATTGCAATATACTTTCCTCTTAGAACTGCCTTTGCCATGTCCCACAGAAGTTGCGGCTTTGTGTTGTCGTCGTCATTTGTCTCCATATATTGTTTGATGTCTGTTTTAATTTGGTTGTTGATCCATTTATTATTAAGGAGCATGTTGTTAAGTCTCCATGTATTTGTAAGCCTTTTTGTTTTCTTTGTGCAATTTATTTCTAGTTTTATACCTTTGTGATCTGAGAAGTTGGTTGGTAGAATTTCAGTATTTTTGAATTTACTGAGGTTCTTTTTGTGGCCTAGTATGTGGTCTATTCTGGAAAATGTTTCATGTACACTTGAGAAGAATGTGTATCCTGTTGCTTTGGGTGTAGAGTTCTGTAGATGTCTGTTAGGTCCATCTGTTCTAGTGTGTTGTTCAGTGCCTCTGTGTCTTTACTTATTTACTGTCTGGTTGATCTGTCCTTTGGGATGAGTGGTGTGTTGAAGTCCCCTAAAATGAATGCATTGCTTTCTATTTCCTCCTTTAATTCTGTTAGTATTTGTTTCACATATGTTTGCCCTCCTGTGTTGGGTGCATATATACTTAAAATAGTTATATCCTCTTGTTGGACTGATCCCTTTATCATTATATAATGTCCTTCTTTATCTCTTGCAACCGTCTTTGTTTTGAAGTCTATTTTGTCCGATACAAGTACTGCAACACCTGCAGTATGGGAGAATATATTCATAAATGACGTATCCGATAAGGGGTGGACATCCAAATATATAAAGAACTCACGCACCTCAACAAACAAAAAGCAAATAGTCCAATTGGGAAATGGGCTGAGGACATGAATAGACACGTCTCCAAAGAAGAAATTCAGATGGCCAACAGGCACATGAAAAGGTGCTCCACATCACTAATCATCAGGGAAATGCAGATTAAAACCACAATGAGATACCACCTCACACCAGTGAGGATAGCCAACATCCAAAACACAAACAACAACAAATGTTGGCGAAGATGTGGAGAAAAGGGAACCCTCCTACACTGCTGGTGGGAATGCAATTAGTTCAACCATTGTGGAAAGCAGTATAGAGGTTCCTCAAAATACTCAAAATAGAAATACCATTTGACCCAGAAATCCCACTCCTAGGAATTTACCCTAAGAATGCAGCAGCCCAGTTTGAAAAGGACAGATGCACCCCTATGTTTATTGCAGCACTATTTACAATAGCCAAGAAATGGAAGCAGCCTAAGTGTCCATCAGTAGATGAATGGATAAAGAAAAAGTGGTACATATACACAATGGAATATTATTCAGCCATAAGAAGAAAACAAATCCTACCATTTGCAACAACATGGATGGAGCTAGAGGGTTTTATGCTCAGTGAAATAAGCCAAGCTGAAAAAGACAAGTACCAAATGATTTCACTCATATGTGGAGTATAAGAACTAAGAAAAAAACTGAGGGAACAAACCAGCAGCAGACTCACAGAACCCAAGAACGGACTAATAGTTACCAAAGGGAAAGGGACTCGGGATTATGGGTGGGAAGGGAGGGACAAGGGGGAAATAGGGGCATTACGATTAGCAGATGTAATGTTAGGGGTGCAAGGGGAGGCCTGTACAACCCAGAGAAGACATGTAGTGACTCCATAGCATCTCACTATGCTGATGGACAGTGACTGTAATGGGGTTGGTGGGGGGGACCTGATGAAGGGGGTAGTGTAATCACCATAATATTGCTCATTTAAATTATAGATTAATGATATCAAAATAAACTTTAAAAAAAGATGAAAAGATCAAGTGTTGACAAAAATGAGAAGCAAGTAGAACTCTCAGAGGTTGCTGGAAGAATCCAAAATGTTACATATAACCACTTTATAAAATTCTTGACAGTTTCTTATAAAGTTAACATATACCTACATTATGACATATCATTTTGACTCTTTTCCCAAGAGAAGTGAATATGTCTGTTCACAAAAAGACTTGTATATGAATGTTCATAGCATCCCTAGTCATAACAGCAAAAAGGGGGAATTTCACATGTACCTCGACAGGAAAATGAGTAAATAACTGTGGTATATCTACATGATGAAATACTACTCAGCAATAGAAAGGGTTAAAGTACTGATATACACAAGAACATGAATCATAAAAATACAATGTTTAATAAAAGTAGTCTTACCCAAGGAAGTTTTTATTTATTTATATTAAGTTTAGAACAATCAAAACTAAACTATGGTAACACAAATCAGAATATGAGACATAAATCTGTGTTGGGGAGGTGACTATAAAGAGCAAAAGAGTTAGCCTACACCTTGGTTTACACTGTGGTTATCTTTGACAAAACTCATCAAAATGTACACTTAAATATGTATTTTATTGGGTGTAAATCTGTCTCAAAAACTGATTTTTTAATTAGGTTCATTTATTGTTTTATGATAAACCAAAAGTAGTGAATGAATCAGCTAGCCACAAGATCCCCTTTCCTCCGCCTCTTCTCTTTTTCATCTGACTAGAGGAATCTGCCTTCTTGTGGCAACTCTGGCGTGTCAGGGTGCCAAATTGAGTACAATTCCAGGAGGCAAATGCAGTAACCCGCCTAAGAGGATTAATGAAGAAGACGTCAAGATGTATAGTTGGCCACTGGATTAAGATTCTTGAAGGAAGAGGAAGGACCCAGGTACCTGCTGATCATTCCTGGATTGTCTAGGGTGAGAAACACACCCTAATGTGTGCTCATGCTAATGGACGGAGAGTTGATTCTGTCAAGATAAACTGACTAGCGGCAAGAAGGGCCCTTCCGGGCTGTGACGCTGTGTGCATCACAGGGAAGCATGCCGCACGACCGTAAAGACAGCAACAAAACCTCAGCAGAAGAGGTTAGATGGCAGCCAAGATTCTTTGGGCCACTCAGTTTTCTTGCCAGGTGGAAAGGGTGTTTGGAATCTGAGCCACTTTACTAAATGATATTCAGGATCAAAAACTATTTCCCTTTTGTTGCAGTTGTTACCCTTATAAATTCTTATGCAATAATATCATACATCTATTCTTCACCAGAGGTCCGAACCAATGGAAAAATGCAGCCAAATAGCAGGTGGACTTTTGCTGAGTAGGCCGGCATTGGTGAATGCAGCTTAGATCTGCAGGGAAGTAGTCTTCCTGACCAGGCACTACTTCCCCATCCAGTTGGAGGCAGTGCTGGGCTACTGCCACCCCCCACCATGGGGGCAAAGCTCCCGCAGCTAAGCTTCCCGTAGCACAGAAAAAGGTAAGATGTACTCTCTGAAATCAGGTTCCCGTCCAAGAGGGAAGGAGGGGAAGATGAAAATAATACCCAATTTTCTTCCATACTCCCAATAGACTAGTCACTTGCTTTCCCTGGGTGAGGCCAGCAGTGTTATGCTAATGGAGGTACCTATGAGTCATGTCTTTTATTCTCTGTAGTTCTGGTCCTTTGACAGCTGGGCTCTGCTGACCCCAGAGGGACTGTCCCTCTCAGAGCTAGCCATTCCTACAGGCAGTAAACAAGCCTGGTGCAAGCCTTTCAAATAAACCAACTAACCCAGAGTCCACACCCCAACCACCTCCTCTGTGGGGCTTTCACTTGGGGCCATACCCCCTGCCCTAATCACCAGGCCAGGGACAGCCCCTGTGCCCAGAGCCCTGGAAGTATTCACACCAGCTGATCTTGAGCCTGCTCATCCTCTCCTACCTGTTCCTTCCTGAAGAGACCACAGTAAAGGCTCCTGCCCGGTCCCGCCTCCCCTCTGCCTTCCCACAGAGACCCTGGTGCTTCCTGTGTGGCCTCCGCAACATGGCGTGACCCTCATCTTGAGAACTGTGAGTAGGAAACCACTATTTCACTGGCCATTGTCTTCTAAACCACTGACCTTACCATACCTAAATAATAATAAGGTCTATGTTTTAAAACAAGCACTGTCATAGGTAACCTTACTTATGGCCCCTGACAGTCCTTGCTGGGGTTTGTTTTGTCTCTGGAAGCTGAAATTTTATATATAGCTCTAATATCCCTGTTTCTGTCTTCCTGCTGAAAATCCTGTTGAACTGAATGAACCTGGTTCAATCACCTTGGTAGGACAGAGAGCAGAGTCATGTGACATTGAGGTTCTGGAGTCAGAGCTGGCCTGGGCTCAGTCCCAGCACTGCCTATCAGCAGGAGCGGGGCGAGTAACTTACCTCCCCTGTGCCCATATTTCCCACTGGTAAAAATGGGTTCATGAGAGCACTGCCTGCCACAGGGTTGTTCTGGCAGATAAATGCTCAGTAAATGTAGTCATTCCAAAACAAACTCTACACCCATGTAAGGAAAACACGATTTAGCAAAATTAGACAGACCCTTCCAGTAACCACCTCCTCACTCCTGTTTCCAACTTCTCAGCCCCTTACTCGTGCTGGCTTTAGCTTCCCCATATTTCTGTTCTTCTATAGTCTGTGGCTTTGAGCACCTCACCCCTGGCCTCACCTAGCAGCTTCCAGAATCCTCCAGCACCCTGTGACTGGCTTTTGGACCGCAGGCTCAGAGCTGGCTACTGCCTATTTATTTTCAGTACTGACCTTGTGCGTCCCCGGGTTTTATTTCTATTCTAGCCTGCTCAGCAAGCTATGCATCTCTTTGTTTCTCAGAAAGAGACTCTGGTGTCTGACCTTCACTGTGAAGTCCCGCCCATTACCCCTGACCCGCATCCTCCCACATTCTCTGCAGCCGGCCTCCTCCACCCTGTGCTGTGGCTTCAGTATCCTCAGTGCCTCTCTCTGGCATCTTCGTCCTCAGCCTTTAAGTAGATCAACGTCTAGATATCGTAATGAAACATAATATTATCATGCCTGGCTGTGATACTGTTGGGTGCTTAATGCTCTGAAATTCAGTGCATTCTTGTGCCTGGAAGGCTGAAATCTTACCTTGATTTTAGCCAAATTTGAAGATGTCATTTATGGATCTATTGACCTGTCCTATCTGAATGTGAAGCAATACGAAGAAAACAAAAATAGAATATATTGTCCTATACAACAAATAAGAGATCTTATTCTTATTCAAGTCTAAAATGATTCCATACTTTTCTAATCCAATTCATATGTGTATAAATATTGCTGACAATGAATAACCAGAAAATAACCCATTGTTCTTAGTGACAATAACAAATCACATTTAGGTTTAGGAACTATACTCTTGAAAAATACCTATTTCCTATGCAATGCAGAACATGAAGATTTGTGTTCTACAAGGGAAACAAATCTAGTAGTATTTATTTCCTCTTTTTCCCTGTCTCAGTCCACCAACTAAACTAGCTTCTAGCCAGGCCACAAGAATGCTCTTTTTCCTACCTCCTTTCTTCTGTTCTGGGGCAGAAGAGCCTTTGCACTGAGAATATCTCACTAACATTAACATAATTACCTTAGTTTGTGAAAAAGGAGGGGCCTCCCAGAGACCTCCGACCGGAGTAAGCGCTGTAAATATTCCCAGTGTACGGTCCATTCAGAGCCAGACCCCTGCGGAAATCTATGTGGAAGACGTCGTGATGACCTATACATGGGAACAGAGTAATAATGAAAATGTTTCACATTTGCATAGTACCTTATCACTGTTTATTATGTTTACTGCATTTTGCCATTTGATCATTGTGGGCAATCACCCCACCCAAGCTGAAATTTTGTCATTTTCTGTGCATGGTATATTTAAACTTTTCTAAAAACAACATTAAAATTACAATAGAAAAATTTTTTATTTTAACGTCAAGTCACTGGGGAGAGCACAGTGAATGTGAAGGTGTCCAGCTCCTGCTCCTGTCCAGTTCAATGTGCTGTAGAGTATGATTTGAGGACATCAAGAATAGCCCCCATCCCTAAACATCTTCCTCCAGCCTTGCCACTATGCAGCATTAATTACTAAGATGGAAGGTAGCATATTGGTCATTTATTAACAGTGTGGCTTAAGTGGTCTCATCCATAACACTTTTCACTCCCTGGTTGCTCAATTTGCTTCTTTAGTCTAGAATTGCTTCCCCATCTTATTTATCCATCCTTTGAATCTCAATTCAAACCTTTCCAAATGCTCCCTCCCCTACCACTGTGATTAATCCTATCTTCTTCCTGGAGGGATGTTTGAGATCCTAGTGGAGCAGGAACTGTGTCTCAATCTTCTCTAGAGTCCCCATTATGGCACAGTCTTCAGAACAGAGTATATAAGTCAACACATGTTTTTGAACTGGATATATGTAAAACAAAGAGATTAACAACCTCTCCGGGATGCTGATTCCCAGGCTGAAGTACTCCTGCAGTGCAGCATCTAGCCAAGTCAACTGTACACTGCCTATAGGGAAAACAGTGAGAACTAAAGGGCATATTATGCTGAGTACACTTGGGAGCAATCAAAGACGAAGTGCAACATGTTGGGGAGAATGCATTGGTTTCTATTGCTATTGTTAATGTTAGATTATTTTAGAGACTGCATATTCCACACCAGCAGCCACCCAAATGGCTCCCACCTCTTCCATTTAGCTTGGCCCCTAAGGAGAAAACAATGGCAGAATTTTTATTTCCAGCCCACCCACTTTCTGCTTCCACATAGAAGCATATGCAGTGTGAATAGCCCCCTCCTACACTTGGGCAATCCTCTTCCAGGCAGCTGTGGAACTAGCATAACAATTCCCTTTAAAGAAACCACAGTGTGGTTGGTGATTAAGTCATACTGTAGCCTTTTACTCTGTTGACAACAATCAAATAGCTAATTAACTGTCAATCCATTACTTCACAATGTTTCTAATAACTACTTCCTGACAACTATAAATAGGGAGGAATATCTTTGCAAGTAGCAGTTATAAGACCCTGATCGAGCCTCTGTTGATAGAAATCACTCTCTGAATCTGCGGTTCCTTATCTTATCCATGACATTCATTCACATTCCATCATCCCTAAAGAAAAGGAAATCCTTGGTCTCTTCGACCAAAAGGATACACCATGGCTGGTTTGCCATAGCTTAGGCAACCGTTTAATCATTTCATTTATGTCCTTACTCTCCTGAGGATGAACCATGTGTTCAGAGAGGGCATTTGTCAGTTGTTCCCACATCTTTGGGACCTGTCAGTCATCACATTATTCTGCAGGATGGGCATTAGGTGCCCCTGTGCTTGGAGAAATTGAGTGACTATTCAAAGCCTGTCAGTGGAAGGGATAGTGCTCCCACCTAAGTCTAACCTCACGTGAAATAACTGTACCTCGCTGAGTGTTGATCTCTTGCAGTGGAGAGAGAGGTACCCACAGTCCGCTCTGCCACTCAGACCTCTCCCTGTATCCCATCATACCCCTTAGCTAACTGCTCCCCCACTCCCATCCTGTGAACTTCCCATTTGCTTCCTCTTCTCATGTTGTCAAGAGGTGTCCCAAGTTAGGCCTGGGAGGACAGGCAGGAAATAAAAAGGGCGGGATAAGAAGGAGAATTGTCAGCAGTCCACCAACACCCTCCTTGTTGCAAAATGTTCTGCATATTGCTTGCCTTCCTACATCTTTTTCTTTTTCTGTCCATGCTTGTGACTAATTCTCCACACCAACTCCCTAATAATTCATGTACTAAGCCGCAGCGCTATAATTGCTATGAAGATCTTTATGTGATTTGCAGCTGCCTCTAGAACAAAAAGTCTCAGCGGCACTGTGCCCTCATTCATCTTTGCTCTGATGTTGGTAAACTGATTCATTCAAATGAGAAAAATCTACCTCGATATCTTGGTTTCACATGCATCATCTTAGAAGTAGACCATCTTCCTGGCTACATAAAGGTTTACTAAGGTTTTTAACCCCAAAAGTTTCTAATTTCCTCTAAATTGTATGTGGAGCCCACATGTGTGAAATTTTATTCTTAGTTGACAGATACAGAAAGACAAGGTGAAGAAGGAAACTTAAATGATTGCTTCTCTCCTGAAGGCGATTCCCTAAAGTTAAAATGAAACCTCTTTAAAATTGAATCGGGAACACCTCTGAGCCTTCTGCTTGAAGACACCTTCTCCTGTTGGGCATCAGGACTGCCTGCTGTGGAAAGGGCTTGCGGAGAGCCTTCACCTGGACGCAGCTGGCAATGACCGCCTTCAGCAGTCACAGAGGAGGCCTTTACCATGTGTTACAGGCTGTCTGTGCTCCCCCCAAATCCATCTGTTCAAGTGCTAAATTCTAGTGCCTCAGATTGCGGCCTCAGATGGAGTTAGGGTCTTGACAGAAGTAACCCAGTTAAGGAGAGGCCATCAGGATGGGCTCCAATGCACTACTCCTGGGCGGAATGTGAACACAGGCAGCCATCCAGGAGAATGCCTTGTGAACTGGAAGATACACAAGCCACGGAGAGAGGCCTGGAATAGATCCTTTCCCACAGTCCGGCCAACACTTTGATTCCAGACTTCTAACCTCCAAAACTGTAAGCAAATACATTTCTGTTGATTAAGCCACCTAGTTTGTGGTACTTTTGTTATGGCAGCTGGAGCGAATTAATACACCATGTACTTTAATGTCCATAGTGCCCAAAGAGCCGTAAGGAATGAAGAGATGAGCAAACTGAGGCTCAAAGGAATTACCAGTTTCACACAGCAAGCACCAGCCCTTCCATCTGTAACGCTAACAATGGGACGGTCCGCATTGGTTTAGGATCAGCTTGTACAGAAGAAAACAAATACCCCCATTTTAAATATTTGTCAATAACAAGGTGATTGTAATCATTTCTTTGAGTCCTTTGGGTAACAGGCATGGTTCCAAACTCTCTATGTGTGTTAGGTAATTTAAGCCCTACCCTAATCCTCCAAGGGAAGTATATGATCACCCCATTTTCTGGATGAGAAAATTGAGGTACAAAAAGGTAAAGAACTTGCCTAATTTCACAGAAATAGCGGCAGAGCTCAGTTCATAAGCTTGTTAAGAGGTTGCAGAAGGCACGAAGGAGAATGATATACATTTGGCAGCTGTCGTCGTAGCTGACTTGAAAGTCAATGTCTTCTGATTTAATGCCGCAGCCATTTCCACATCACCACATCAGAGAAATATAATCTTCCTAGTGAAGAAGTTAAATATGTGTCTGATAATTGGTAATATTAAGATAGGGAAGCAGCAGAGTATAGCCCCTGCCCAGTTAGAGTACAGTATGGGCCCCTGGAAAAGGACAGAAACATACTAAGGCTTCAGGAATGTAAAGAAAAAAACAGGGTGCTTGAAGTTGAAACAATGTAACAATGTATAGAGAAGTCCCCCCCCCCAGTGATATGGAACAGCTTGCTGACATTGGAATGTAGGCACATTAGTTTAAAATAGGACAACCTTTAATGAGATTAGTTAAAATATAGCTAGCATTCTGGTTGAACCTATAGGAAACAGCTCCCATTGCAACAAGCATAACACCCTAGACGCGAGACCCCAGGCGGCAGCCGTGCCCCTCCCTGCCCCTGTGGGAGGTCCACACTTTCTCTCATCCTGAATAAAACTTTCCCTGTAAATCTCTCACCTTGCTCATTCACGAGGTTCATTCTTGAACTCCGCAAACAAGAACCCCAATATCATTATCAGATTTGGGGAGTGGGGGTGTGACATTATATACACCTTACACCACACGCCAAAATGAATTCCTAATGGCTTGACGTTTATTAAAACTATAAAAGACAAAGAAAAAATAATGGAAAAATATATATTTGCCTCATGATAGAAAGCTTTTTGAGAGTAAAAGCATAGAAAGAAACTATAAAGAAAAAAGATCACTAGATCTGAGTCTAGAACATCTGTGCCTTAAATAACACATAAAACAGAAGTAAGCAAATATAAACTCAGTTTGGAACATATATCACGATTGCTGGGAAAAAAAATAAAAATAAAGTACCTAGTCCATCCTAGGAAATCTTCTGCACAAATGTACAGAAAAAAAAAAATAACAGGTTTATTATTGAATTTGCAGAGCAAACTGCCACACACATTACAGATAATATGCTCATGAGATTACAAAGACAGAAAGAAACTTCACCTTTGTATATAACCTAACAGATGCAACCCACCACTCCCAGGTTTCCCAGGATTCATGGCAATTGCCCTCTTGCAAGAGGACTTCACAACCCCGTTTGTTAAATATTCACCTGGTAATTGGGTGGCCATCTGTGCTAGTTAATTGCCTTTTTCCAAAGAAAAAATAAGACTTCTTGTATCTCTCTGACAAGCAGGTTTAGAGTGAGGTGTCCAGGGTATCTCACCTAGGTGACTGGAAGTTAGAGGCACTCTTTTCCCCGATGTCTGCATTTCAAGGAGAAGGCTCCAAGCCCTTGAGAGAGGCATTCCTGGGTGGGAAGGCTGGTGAGAGGCTTATTTAGCCACCAAAAAAAATTCACGTACATATCAAAGGGACAGAGGAAGTTATTTCCAAGGAAATGTTCTTTTAAAAAAAAGATGGGGGAAGTCTCTTTCCCTTTCAGCAACAGGAAAAATTCAGGGGGGGTTTACCCTTAGTTAGACCAGTGATAACGCTCTTCATATAGAAATAGCTCTTAAAATCAGCCAGGAAAAGAAAAGCACACCAATAGAAAATTAGGCAAACGATTTGAAGAGATGATTGATTCATGAAAGGGGAAATTTAAGTGGCCATTAAATTTATGAAGACAGGATAATGTCATTAATTATCAAAGAAATAAAAATTAAAATATTTCATATTTCACAAAAATTTGGCAATTTGTGAAAAATTGAGGGGAGAAAAGATAATAGTCTATATTCACCTGAATGTAAGGAAATGGGTGCCTTTAGAGTCCTTCCGGTAGGATCATAAATTAGCACAACTTTTCTGGAGCAGTTTAGTAGTGGGTGTGAAATGCCTTTAAGTGTTCAAAACCTGATTTCAGTGGCTCATCCAAAAAAAGTATCAGAGATGTACATTCCAATTTATGTATATTCTTCAGGACATTATTTAAAATATTGAAAATGGGGGAAACCTTAATAACAGATCATTAGTACATGTTTGGTATGTCCATATGAAATAATACTATGTAGCTGTGAAATTCAATGAAACATTTAATGATAGAAAAATGTTCATGATTTGAGTTTGGATGAAAATAGTGTGAAGAGAGAAATATTTCAATTTATTAATAATTGCTATCTTTAGGTAGTGGGAGTCATTGTGATGTTATTTTCCTTACTTTGTGTTTTCCTTCCAATAAGTAACTTTCATAATTGAAGAAAAAAACACATTTTATAGTTATTTATGCAGAGACAGAACACAAAATTATTGAGCTAGCTGACATTCATGGTTCAATCCAAACAGCTTCTGTCAAGTAGTAAGATCAAGGAGGGTCTTGGCAACATTCTTACACAGCTACCTCTCCACAAAGCCAGGAATGACAACTCCGGACTGTGGTGACCTCCCTTCCTGTCGTATTCTTGGAGCACTGGTGTGGGAACCCTCCACTTTGTCCCCCTGAGGAGGATTGCCCCTGGGCAAGTTCACTCTGGATTCGGTGAGACCAAATAACAGCAAGGCAATTTAGGGGTAAAAGGGCTTATACCAAACTTTATTCTCAAGGTGGCAAGGCCAGGGCCGGAATCATGCCTGCCTCTGGGGCATTCACAATGTCTCCAGTCTCTGCCTCTGCCTCCCACAGAACACTGGACAGACCTCTTTATATAGTAACACCAACAATAATGGGTCATTGCCAACAGGTGTGGAAGCCCTAGCCTGTGACATAGGCCAACTACATCATCAAGTAGTTTAGGATCAGGTGAGGATCCCAGCCATAGGAACTTCAATTTTCTGCACAGAGTCCATGGGTCATATCAAGGTAAGGCTATCAGGAAGAAAGAAATAGAGTGGATGAGAGATTTAGTCAAGTCATCTAGGAGGCAATCTGGTAACCAGGTTATCTTGAAGTCTCTTAACCATAGATAGACTTGGCTCACAACTCTAGTTATTTTCTCATTATAGTGACTCAACCACTCTACACTTTCTAGTCATTTTCTCTACCGTCTTTCTCTTTCCCTGATGATTTCTACTTATCCTGGGGTGGATAAAGTGAAGGTGCCTGTGGCCAGGATTCTCACCTGGCCCTGGTTGGCTAGCTCACTACACACGTGTGGGCAATATGCTGTTATTGACTCTATATAAAGAGCTCCACCCAGTGCTCTGCGCTACACGGTGGCACGGCTGCAAGGCTGCATGAGAGCAGAGACGAGACTGGAGTAGTGGCAAAGCTGAGGACAGAGACTGAGGCTGCTGTGGGGGCAGACAGGCCCAGAGGTAGAGACCGCTTGCTGCATGCAGACTAGCTCTGATTGTATGGGATTCTAGTGATTGACCTGCCACCATGGGAATAAAGCTGAGTATAAACCCTTTTACCCCAAGAATGTTCCATTGTCGTTCCTTGGTCTCATTGAATCCGTAGTGAACTTCTCTGGAGCTGAAACCCACTGGTGAGACACTGAGGCATAAGAAATTCCTGAGAAAGGAGCTGAGGCCCACAAATTCTAAGGTTCTCTGAAAAGGGCAGTTCAAGGTGTGGATTTCTTGTTTGACCTTTCCAATACTGGATCCAAACTTCTGCCAGCATATACTCCAAAAGGTATTCCAAACAAACTATTGTCCCATCCAGTTGTATTCTTTTTCCGCTGTGTTGCCTGAGGGTTTCAGCCTGGGGAAGTTCACTATGACTTGGTGAGACAGAGAAATAACATGGAAAGTTCTTGGGGTAAGAGGGTTTATACATGGTTTTATTCTCGAGGGTAGGTTGAGCACTAGAATCACATCTGCATCCAACAGTCTGCAGGTCTGTAATCCTCCTTTGTCTCTGCCTCCACCCAGAGCACTGGGCAGAGCTCTTTATACAGTGACTCAGTCAATAATAGCTTGTTGTCTACAGGTGTGGAAGCAGTAGCCTAGCAGCAGGCCAGTTACATCACCTAGTTTATGGTCAGGTGAGGATCCTGGCCATAGGGACTTCCATTTTCCCCACATATTCCTATTCGTCTTGAAAATACAAAGCTGAGGACGATGAACCTTTCCTCTCATTTAGTGATAAGAGCAATGTACCTGCAAACTTTGGCAATTCAACTGTTATTGGTGTGGTGGTTAATTTTATGTGTCAACTTAGCTAGGCCAAGGAACCAATATATTTTGGTTTAGATGTTGCTGTGAAGGTATTTTTTTTTCAGCTGATATTAACATTTAAATTGGTAGACTTTCACTAAAGTAGATTCCTTCCATAAAAGTAGGTGGGCCTCATCCAATCAGTTGAAGGACTTAAGAGACAACTGACTGAGGTCCCTCAAAGAAGAGGAAATTCTGCTAGCAGACTCCTTTTCACCTCAACTTGCAACTACAACACTTCCCTGGCTCTCTAGCCTGCTGGCCTGCCCTGCAGATTTTGGACTTGCCAGCCTCATGATCATGTGCGCCAGTTGCTTAAAATAAGTCTCTCTCTCTCTTTCTCTTAAGAACCCTGACCACTACAATCAGTAGTTTGGGACCCAGTTAACAATAATTTGTTGACTCCATGATTATGAATCTGTGTATTAATAACCTTTCCCAAAGTCACCTAGAGTGTTAGTAGCAAAACCAAACCACATCTCCTAACTCCCAACTCAGAGTTCTTCCTCATGCATTATAATCAAATCAATTAGTAATCCATTTATAGCCCAGCTTTGTGCTATGCATTACTGAACTGTGAGTCAAGATTATTATTCAAGCAGGTCACTATCCTTAGGGTCTTAGAATCTATTTGGCATAATAAGGCAGACACAAATGAAATAATTAGGAAACAACGAAATCAAATTCAGGAGATGCTAATCATATGTGGCTACTTTAAGTTATAAAATTACACAAAATTAGAAGTTCAGTTCATTAGTTTCACTAACCATATTTTAGGTGCTCACAGCCACATGTGGCTAAGGCTGCCATAATCGTTCAGCACAGATAAAGAACATTTCCGTCACCTCAGACAGTCCTGTTGGACTGTGCTGGGCTGGAGGCTAAAAATTCAATGTGAATTGAGAGATGAGAAAAACCAAACCGTGGGAAAAGAATGCTAGATGGAAGCATCCATGCTTCTTAAATTTCTACAAAAGCTCTGCATTTTCTGAATTTAGTGCAAAATCCTCACCAAGGTAAAAGAATCCCTTAAAAAAATCATTCTTTGACATTCTTCCCTCCCAAACTCCACAGTCACGTCGCTTTTCCCTGGGTAAACCATTCCTGGTGCTCAGCTTGACTTTCATTATGAAGGCACAATAAGGTAGTCAGTTAAATGTGCTGGGTAGAAAAGATGTATTTATCTCCTATCCCTCTCCAAATCCTACTAAAATGACAGCAAAGGAGTTTTTGTGTTTTGTTTTCTAATGAATGGATCAATAAAGAAACCAAAGACATTTACAGGCAAGGCAAAAAGCTCAATACTCTTACTCACTTTGGAAGATGGAAAGGTAATGGGCAAGTGGTAAATGAGTTAACAAGTAGTTACCAAAGATGAAATCTCAGCCTGTGGAGACAGTGATGGAAGGCAATAAGGAGCAAGTTGCTGGGAGATATAGAACCTTGGAAAAGTCAGGAATGGAAACACACGGTAAAGTTGAAGGATTGTGTACCTGATAGACATGAGAATTAGGAGACCAGACTGATGTCTTTGGAAGGAATATTTCCTAGATCTATTCCCCACTCTGTAAAGCCAGACTAATACCCCTTTCGTACTATATATCTTATAACTAAACCAAGATAGTTTGTGGAGAGCGGTAACTACTTATAATGAATGCAGAAACAACTGTATGTTCACGTGACAATGTCCTGAACACAGTGTTGCCACCAGTCATAGAAGAAATATAAAATGTGGCCTCTGTATTTCAAAGAACTTTCAGTCAAGATCAATTGACATGTAATGATAAAACATTTAACCAACTATTCATCATTTATGAACTCTCTTGGGTATATAAGCCCTGTGAATTTTTAAGGCATTCAGAAACAAAAACAGACATTGGGAACTGAATTTTCTGGGGGGAGGTTGGAGACAAAGAGTGATTGGATTTGAGGATGGTAAGATATGGAAAAAATAATAATTTCTAGGAAATTAGAATTTTTTAGTGAAACTCAAAAGGTGTTCCTTGCAGGCTCAAGTGGTAAAAACGAGCACCCTATATTCTATGACACACTTGAGGATTGAATTTATTAAAGAATAAATCTTGCTTCATATCTTGCACTACATTTGGGGAATTTTACAAATCAATAAAATCTTAACATTTTGTGATTTTTTTTATTGCTGAGAATTATTTTGCTTTGCATGTAGTCAGTAACTCTTTGTATTAAACCATAGAACTCAACGTGACAATTAAACCAAGGTGAGAAATGAGGAATAGAAATGGAACTATTCACACTCAAAGGGCACCAGGAGGTGTGTCAGTACAGAAAAGCAGAACAACTTCAAACCACTGGAGACCAATTATCTCACCTGTGAATTCAATTTCAGGACAAATACTCTAATTCCAAAGGTCTTATATCATGGCAAAATATGTCTGAAAAATAGGCTTTAAGATTTTTCTGTTTGGGGCTCTGTAGTTTTACTATTTTTAAATTATGGTAAAAAAACGCTTTATATTTATCATCTTAACCATTTCTACATCTGCATTTCAAGAGTGTTAAGTACATTCACATTGGGCACAGATCTCCAGATCATTTTCTTCTTGCAAAATTGAAACTCTGTCCCGATTAAACAACAACTCCCCATTCCCTCTCCCCGAGACCTTGGCAACCAGCATTCTACTTTCTGTCTCTATGAATTTGATTACTTTAAGAAACTTCATGTAAGTGGATCATACAGTATTTGTCCTTTTGTGACTGGCTTATTGAACTTGGTATAACGTCCTCAAGTTTCTTCTCTATTGTAGCATATGACAGAATAACCTTTCTTTTTAAGACTGAGGAATATTCCAGCATATGGTTAGACATTTTAATTACATAATCATCTGTCAATGGACACTTGGGTTGCTCCCACCTTTAGCTATTGTCAATAATGTTGCTATAAACATGGGCATACAAATACCTCTTTGACACCCTGCTTAATTCTTCTGGATGCATATCTTCAGATGAAATTGACAAATCATATGGTAATTTTATTTTTAATTTTTTGAAGAGCATCCATGCTGTTTTCAATTGTGGCTGCACTATTTCACCAACAAAGCACAAGGATTCCAATCTCTCCCCTTGCCTACACTTGTTACATTTTTTTCTATTTATATATTTATTTATTTTTGGTATCATTAATATACACTTAACGTGAACAACATTGTGGTTGCTATACTGCCCTCCCCATGCCCCCCCATACGTTATGGGTGCTAATCATAATGCCTCTTTTTCCCCTTATCCCTCCCTTCCTACCCATCCTCCCCAGTCCCCTGCCCTTTGGTAACTGTTAGTCCATTCTTGGGTTCTGTGAGTCTGCTGCTGGTTTGCTACTTCAGTTTTTCCTTTGTTCTTATACTCCACAGATGAGTGAAATCATTTGGTACTTCTCTTTCTCTGCCTGGTTTATTTCACTGATCATAATACCCTCTAGCTCCATCCATGTTGTTGCACATGGTAGGATTTGTTTTCTTCTTATGGCTGAATAATATTCCATTGTATATATGTACCACATCTTCTTTATCCATTCATCTCCTGATGGACAGTTAGGTTGCTTCCATTTCTTGGCTATTGTAAATAGTGCTGCAGTAAACATAGGGGTGCATAGGTCTTTTTCAAACTGGGATCCGGCATTCTTAGGGTAAATTCCTAGGAGTGGAATTCCTGGGTCAAATGGTATTTCAATTTTTAGTTTTTTGAGGAACCTCCATATGGCTTTCCACAAAGGTTGAACTAATTTACATTCCCACCAGCAGTGTAGTAGGGTTCCCAATTCTCCACATCCTCACCAACATTTGTTGTTGTTTGTCTTTTGGATGGTGGCCACCCTAACTGGTGTGAGGTGATATCTCATTCTGGTTTTAATTTGCATTTTTCTGATGATTAGCGATGTGGAGCATCTTGTCATGTGCCTGTTGGCCATCTAAATTTCTTCTTTGGAGAAGTGTCTATTCATGTCCTCTGCCCATTTCTTAATTGGATTATTTGCTTTTTGTTTGTTGAGGTGTGTGAGTTCTTTATATATTTTGGATGTCAACCCCTTATCGGATACGTCATTTATGAATATATTCTCCCATACTGTAGGATGTCTTTTTGTTCTACTGATGGTGTCCTTTGCTGTACAGAAGCTTTTTAGTTTGATATAGTCCCACTTGTTCATTTTTGCTTTTGTTTTCCTTGCCCAGGGAGATATGTTCATGAAGAAATTGCTCATGTTTATATTCAACAGAGTTTGCCTATGTTTTCTTCTAAGAGTTTTATGGTTTCATGACTTTCATTCAGGTCTTTGATCCATTTTGAGTTTACTTTTGGGTATGGAGTTAGACAGTAATCCAGTTTCATTCTCTTATGTGTAGCTGTCCAGTTTTGACAATACCAGCTGTTGAAGAGGCTGTCATTTCTCCATTGTATATCCATGGCTCCTTTATTGTATATTAATTGACCATATATGCTTGGATTAATATCTGGACTCTCTATTCTGTTCCACTGGTCTATGTGTCTGTTCTTGTGCCAGTACCAAATTGTCTTGATTACTGTGGCTTTGTAGTAGAGCTTGAGGTTGGGAAAACGAGATACCCCTGCTTTATTCTTCCTTCTCAGGATTGCTTTGGCTATTTGGGGTCTATTGTGGTTCCATATGAATTTTAGAACTATTTGTTCCAGTGTGTTGAAGAATGCTGTAGGAATTTTGATAGGGATTGCATTGAATCTGTAGATTCCTTTAGGCAGGATGCCTATTTTGACAATATTAATTCTTCCTAGCCAAGAGCATGGAATGAATTTCCATTTATTAGTATCCTTTTTAATTTCTCTTAGGAGTGTCTTGTAGTTTTCAGGCTATAGGTCTTTCACTTCCTTGGTTAGGTTTAGTCCTAGGTATTTTATTCTTTTTGATGCAACTGTGAATGGAATTGTTCTCCTAATTTCTCTTTCTGCTAGTTCATCATTAGTGTATAGGAATGCAACAGATTTCTGTGTATTAATTTTGTATCCTGCAACTTTACTGAATTCAGATATTAGTCCTAGTAGTTTTCGAGTGGATTCTTGAGGGTATTTTATGTAAAATATCATGTTATCTGGAAACAAGGCCAGTATGAAGTCTTCCTTACCAATCTGGATGCCTTTTATTTCTTTGTGTTGTCTGATTGTCATGGCTAGGACCTCCAGTACTATGTTGAATAAAAGTAGGGAGAGTAGGCATCCTTGTCTTGTTCCCGATCATAGAAGAAAAGCTTTCAGCTTCTCGCTGTTAAATATGATGTTGGCTATGGGTTTGTCATATATGGCCTTTATGATGTTGAGGTACTTGCTCTCTATACCCATTTTGTTGAGAGTTTTTATCATGAATGGATGTTGAATTTTGTCAAACTCTTTTTCAGCATCTATGGAAGTGATCATGTGGTTTTTGTTCTTTTTGTTGATGGGGTTGATGATTGATGAATTTTCAAATGTTGTACCATTTTTGTATCCCTGAGATGAATCCCACTTGATTATGGTGTATGATCCTCTTGATGTATTTTTGAATTCAATTTGCTAATATTTTGTTGAGTATTTTTGCATCTATGTTCATCAGGGATACTGCTCTGTAGTTTTCTTTTTTTGTGGTGTCTTTGCCTGGTTTTTGTATTAGAGTGATGTTTGCTTCATAGAATGCGTTTGGAAATATTCTCTCCTCTTCTATTTTTTGGAAAACTTTAAGGAGATTGGGTATTATGCCAGCTCTAAATGTCTGATAAAATTTAGCAGTGAATCCATCTGGTCCGGGGGGTTTGTTCTTGGGTAGTTTTTTGATTACTGATTCAATTTCCTTCCTGGTAATTGGTCTGTTTAGATTTTCTGTTTCTTCCTGGGTCAGTTTTGGAAGGTAGTATTTTTCTAGAAGGTTGTCCATTCTTCTAGGTTATCCAGTTTGTTAGCATATAGATTTTCATAGTTTTCTCTAATAATTGTTTTTATTTCTGTGGTGTCCGTCGTGATTTTTCCTTTCTCATTTCTGATTCTGCTATGTGTGTAGGTTCTCTTTTTTTCTTAGTAAATCTGGCCAGGTGTTTATCTATTTTGTTTATTTTTTCAAAGAACGAGCTCTATGGTTTCATTAAGTTTTTCTATTGTTTTATTCTTCTCAATTTTATTTATTTCTTCTCTCATCTTTATTATGTCCCTCCTTCTACTGACTTTGGGCCTCATTTTTTCTTCTTTTTCCAGTTTCAATAATTGTGAATTTAGACTATTCATTTGGGATTGTTCTTCCTTTTTTAAATAGGCCTGTATTGCTATATACTTCCCTCTAGAACTGCCTTCACTGGGCCCCACGGAAGTTGGGGAGCTGTGCTATTGTTTTCATTTGTCTCCATATATTGCTTGATCTCTGTTTTAATTTGGTCATTGATCCATTGGTTATTTAGGAGCATGTTGTTAAGCCTCCATGTGTTTGTGAGCCTTTTTGTTTTCTTTGTACTATTTATTTCTAGTTTCATACCTTTGTGATCTGAGAAGTTGGTTGGTAGAATTTCAATCTTTTTGAATTTTCTGACGTTCTTTTTGTGACCTAGTATGTGGTCGATTCTGGAAAATGTTCCATATGCACTTGAAAAGAATGTGTATCCTTCTTCCTTTGGGTGAAGTGCTCTGTGGATGTCTGTTAGGACCATCTGTTCTAATGTGTTGTTCAATGCCTCTGTCTCCTTACTTATTTTCTGTCTGGTTCATCTGTCCTTTGGAGTGAGTAGAGTGTTGACTTCTCCTAGAATGAATGCATTGCATTCTATTTCCCCTTTTAATTCTGTTAGTATTTTTTTAAACATATTTGTGCTCCCGTGTTGGGTGTATAGATATTTATAATGGTTATATCCTCTTGTTGGATTGACCACATTATCATTATGTAATGTCCTTCTTGGTCTCTTGTGACTTTCTTTGTTTTGAAGTCTACTTTTGTCTGATGCAAGTACTGCAACACCTGCTTTTTTCTTCCTATTAGTTGCATGAAATACCTTTTTCCATCCCTTCATTTTTAGTCTGTGTATGTCTCTGGGTTTGAAGTGAGTCTCTTGTGGGCAGCAAATAGTTGGGTCTTGTTTTTTTATCCATTCAGTGAATCTATGTCTTTTGATTGGTGCATTCAGACCATTTACATTTAGTGTGAATACCAATAGGTATGTACTTTTGCCATTGCAGGCTTTAGATTCATGGTTACCAAAGGTTCAAGTGTAACTTCCTAGTACCAAAGAGTCTAACTTAACTCAGTTAGTCGCTATTACAAACACAATCTAAGGGTTCTTTTTTTTCCCTCCTTTTCTTCCCCCTCCATTCTTATATATTAGTTATCATATTCTGTACTCTTTCTCTATCCCTTTTTATTACCTCTGGTGACAGATACTTAACCTTAGGAACACTTCCATCTATAGCAGTCTCCCTCCAAAATACACTGTAGAGTTGGTTTGTGGGAGCTTAATTCTCTTAGCTTTTGCTTATCTGGAAATTGTTTAATTCCTCCTTCAAATTTAAATGATAATCTTTCCGGATAGAATATTCTTGTTTTGAGGCCCTTCTGCTTCATTGCATTAAATATATCATGTCACTCCCTTCTGTCCTGTAAGGTTTCTGCTGAGAATTCTGATGATAGGCTGATGGGTTTTACTTTGTATGTGATCTTACTTCTCTCTTTGGCTGCTTTTAATAATCTATCCTTATCCTTGATCTTTGCCATTTTAATTATTATATGTGTTGGTGTTGTCCTCCTTGGGTCCCTTCTGTTGGGAGATCTGTGCAATTCCATGGACTCAGAGACTATCTCCTTCCCCATACTGGGGAAGTTTTCAGCAATTACTTCCTCAAAGACTATTCTATCTCTTTTTCTCTCTCTTCTTCTTCTGGTATCCCTATGATATAAATATTGTTCTGTTTGGATTGGTCACACAGTTCTCTTAATATTCTTTCATTCTTAGAGATCATTTTTTCTCTCTGTGCCTCAGATTCTTTGTATTTCTCTTCTCTAATTTCTACTTCATTAATTTTTTTGTCCACTGTATCCAATCTCCTTTAATTATTTTAGAAATGAGTACAGAGGGATTTATTGAAATTTATTTGGGGGCTTTACAATTAAGTTTATGAATGCCCAAGTTTTTTTTATAATTTATTTTGGCATCATTAATCTATAATAAAAGTGGGATATTATGGTGATTAAACTACCCCGTTCATCAGGTCCCCCCCACCAACCCCATTACAGTCACTGTCCATCAGCATAGTGAGATGCTATAGAATCACTACTTGTCTTCTCTGACTTGTACAGCCCACCCCGTGCCACCCCAACATTACATCTGCTAATTGTAATGCCCTTTTCCCCCCTTGTCCCTCCCTTCCCACTCATCCTACCCAGTCCCTTTCTCTTTGGTAACTGTTAGTCCATTCTTGGGTTCTGTGAGTCTGCTGCTGTTTTGTTCCTTCAGTTTTTTTTTCTTTGTTCTTATACTCCACATATGAGTGAAATCATTTGATACTTGCCTTTTTCAGCTTGGCTTATTTCACTGAGCATAATACCCTCTAGCTCCATCCAAGTTCTTGCAAATGGTAGAATTTGTTTTCTTCTTATGGCTGAATAATATTGCATTGTGTATATGTACCACCTCTTCTTTATCCATTCATCTATTGACGGACACTTAGGTTGCTTCCATTTCTTGGCTATTGTAAATAGTGCTGCCATAAACAAAGGGGTGCATCTCTCTTTTTCAAAGGGGGCTGCTGCATTCTTAGGATAAATTCCTAGGAGTGGGATTCCTGGGACAAATGGTATTTCTATTTTGAGTTTTTTAAGGAACCTCCATACTGCTTTCCACAATGGTTGAACTAATTTGCATTCCCAGCAGCAGTGTAGGAGTTCCCTTTTCTTCACATACTTGCCAACATTTGTTGTTGTTTGTGTTTCCATGTTGGCCATCCTCACTGGTGTGAGGTGATATCTCATTGTGGTTTTAATATTCATTTCTCTTATGATTAGTGATGTGGAGCATCTTTTCATGTGCCTGGTGGCCATCTGAGTTTCTTCTTTGGAGAAGTATCTATTCATGTCCTCTGCCCATTTCTTAATTGGATTATTTACTTTATGTTTGTTGAGGTGTGTGAGTTCTTTATATATTTTGGATGTCAACACCTTATCGGATACGTCATTTCTGAATATATTCTCCCATACTGTATGATGTCTTTTTGTTCTATTGATGGTGTCCTTTGCTGTACAGAAGCTTTTCAGCTTGATATAGCTCCACTTGTTCATTTTTGCTGTTGTTTCCCTTGCTCGGGGAGATGTGTTCATAAAAATGTCACTCATGTTTATGTCCAGGACATTTGTGCCTTTGTTTTTTTCTAAGAGTTTTATGGTTTCATGATTTACATTCAGGTATTTGATCCATTTTGAGTTGACGATTGTGTATGGGGTTAGACAGTAGTCCAGTTTCATTCTCTTACATATAGCTGTCCAGTTTTTCCAACACCAGCAGCTGAAGAGGCTGTCATCTCCCCATTGTATATCCAAGGCTCCTTTACCAAATATTAATTGACTGTGTATGTTTGTGTTAATGTTTGGATTTTCTATTCTGTTCAACTGGTCTGTGGGTCTGTTGTTGTGCCAATAAAAAATTGCCTTGATTACTGTGCCTTTGTAGTAGAGCTTGAAGTCAGGGAGCGTAATTCCCCGTTTTATTCATCCTTCTCAGGATTGCTTTGGTTACGTGGGGTATTTTGTGCTTCCATATGAATTTTAGAATTATTTGTTCCAGTTTATTGAGGAAAGCTGCTGGTATTTTGATAGGGATTGGGTTGAATCTGTAGATTGTTTTAGGTAGTATAGCCATTTTGACAATATTTATTCTACCTAGCCAAGAGCATGGGATGGATTTCCATTTGTTAGTGTCCTCTTTAATTTCTCTTAGGAGTATCTTGTGGTTTTCAGAGTATAAGTCTTTCACTTCCTTTGTTAGGTTTTTACCTAGGTATTTTATTCTTTTTGATGCAAGTGTTAACGGAATTGTTTTTCTGATTTCTATTTCTGTTAGTTCATCGTTAGTGTATAGGAAAGCAACAGATTTCTGTGTGTTAATTTTATATCCGGCAACTTTGCTGAATTCAGATATTAGTTCTAGTAGTTTTGGAGTGGAGTCCTTAGGGTTTTTTTATGTACAAAATCATGTCATCTGCAAATAGTGACAATTTGACTTCTTCTTTACCAATCTGGATGCCTTGTATGTCTTTGCTTTGTCTGATTGCCATGGCTAGGACCTCCAGTACTATGTTGAATAACAGTGGAGAGAGTGGGCATCCCTGTCTTGTTCTCGATCTTAGATGAAAAGCTTTCAGCTTCTCGCTGTTAAGTGTGATGTTAGCTATGGGTTTGTGATATACAGGCTTTATGATGTTGAGGTACTTGCCCTCTATACCCATTTTGTTGACAGTTTTAATCATGAATGAATGCTGAATTTTGTCAAATGCTTTTTCAGCATCTATGGAGATGATCATGTGGTTTTTGTTTTTCTTTTTTTGATGTGGTGGATGATGTTGATGGATTTTCGAATGTTGTACCATCCTTGCATCCCTGGGATGAATCCCACTTGATCATGGTGTATGATCCTCTTGAATATTTTTGAATTTGGTTTGCTAATATTTTGTTGAGTATTTTTGTATCTATGTTCATCAGGGATATTGGTCTGTAATTTTCTTTTTTGTTGAGGACTTTGCCTGGTTTTGGTATTACAGTGATGCTGGCTTCATAGAATGAGTTTGGAAGTATTCCCTCCTCTTCTATTTTATGGAAAACTTTAAGGAGAATGGGTGTTATTTCTTCTCTATATGTCTGGTAAAATTCAGACGTGAATCCATCTGGTCCAGGGGTTTTGTTCTTGGGTAGTTTTTTGATTACTGCTTCAATTTCATTGCTGGTGATTGGTCTGCTTAGTTTTTCTGTTTCTTGCTTGGTCAGTCTTGGAAGGTTGTATTTTTTTAAGAAGTTGTCCATTTCTTCTAGGTTTTCCAGCTTTTTAGCATATAGATTCTCATAATATTCTCTTATAATTCTTTGTATTCCTGTGGGGTCTGTCATGATTTTTCCTTTCTCATTTCTGATTCTGTTTATGTGTGTAGATTCTCTTTTTCTCTTAATGAGTCTGGCTAAGGGTTTATCTATTTTGTTTATTTTTTCAGAGAACCAGCTCTTGTTTTCATTGATTTTTTCTTTTATTTTATTCTTCTCAATTTTATTTATTTCTTCTCTGATCTTTATTAGGTCCCTCCTTCTGGTGACTTTGGGTCTCATTTGTTCTTCTTTTTCCAATTTCAGTAATTGTGTCTTTAGACTATTCATTTGAGAATGTTCTCCCTTCTTTAAATAGGCCTGGATTGCAATATACTTTCCTCTTAGCACTGCCTTTGCTGCGTCCCACAGAAGTTGTGACTTTGTGTTGTTGTTTTCATTAGTCTCCATATATTCTTTGATTTCTGTTTTGATTTGGTTGTTAAGTCATTGATTAATTAGGAGAATGTTAAGTCTCCATGTATTTGTGAGCCTTTTTGTTTTCTTTTTAAAATTTATTTCTAGTTTTATACCTTTGTGATCTGAGGACTTGATTGGTAGCATTTCAATATTTTTGAATTTATTGAGCTTCTTTTTGTGGCCTAGTATGTGGTCTATTCTGGAAAATGTTCCATGTGCACTTGAGAAGAATGTGTATCCTGTTGCTTTTGGGTGTAGAGTTCTGTAGATATCTGTTAGTTCCATCTGTTCTAGTGTGTTGTTCTGTGCTTCTGTGTCTTTACTTATTTTGTGTCTGGTTGATCTGTCCTTTAAAGTGAGTGGTGTGTTGAAGTCACCTAAAATGAATGCATTGCTTTCTATTTCCTCCTTTAATTCTGTTAGTATTTGTTTCACATAAGTCAGCGCTCCCATGTTGGGTGCCTATATATTTATAATAGTTATATCCTCTTGTTGGATTGACCCCTTTATCAATATGTAATGTCTTTCTTTATCTCTTGCTACTTTCTTTGTTTTGAAGTCTATTTTGTCTGATACAAGTACCGCCTACACCTGCTTTTTTCTCTTTATTGTTTGCATGAAATATCTTTTTCCCTGTCTTCACTTTTAGTCTGTGTATATCTTTGGGTTTGAGGTGAGTTTCTTGTAGGCAGCTTATATATAGATGGGTCATGTTTTTTTTATCAATTCTGTTACTGTTTGTCTTTTGATTGGTGCATTCAGTCCATTTACATTTAGGGTGATTATCGATAGATATGTACCTCTTGCCATTGCTGGCTTTAGATTCGTGGTTACCAAAGGTTCAAGGGTTCCTTCTTTACTATCTAACGATCTACCTTAACTTTCTTGTTAAGTTATTGTAAACACAGTCTGATGATGCTTTATTTCTCTCCCTTCTTATTCTTCCTCCTCCATTCTTTATATACTAGGTGTTTTATTCTTTTGCCTTTAGTTAGTATTTGGATGGTCTGCTTTCTTTGCTTTGATTTTATTTTCTGTGGTGACATCTTTCTAGCCTTAGGAATGCATCCCTGTAGAGCAGTTTCTTTAAGATGTCCTGTGGAGGTGGGTTTTTTGAGGCAAATTCTCTCATCTTTCACTTTTCTGGAAATTGTTTAATCCCTCCATCATACGTAAATGATAATCGTGCTGGATACAATATTCTTGGTTGGAGGCCCTTCTGTTTCATTACATTAAATATATCATGCCATTCTCTTCTTGCCTGTATGGTTTCTGTTGAGAAGTCTGATGATAGTCTGATGGGTTTCCTTTTTAGGTGATCTTTTTTCTCTCTCTAGCTGCCTTTAATACTCTGTCCTTATCTTTGATCTTTGCCATTTTAATTATTATGTGTCTTGGTGTTGTCTTCCTTGGGTCCCTTGTGTTGGGAGATCTGTGGTCTTCCATGGACTGCGAGACTATTTCGTTCCCCAGCATGGGGATGTTTTCAGCAATTATTTCTTCAAAGACACTTTCTATCCCTTTTTCTCTCTCTTCTTCCTCTCGTACTCTTATAATGCGAATATTGTTCCATTTGGATTGGTCACACAGTTCTCTTAATATTCTTTCATTCCTAGAGATTCTTTTATCTCTCTCTGCCTCAGCTGCTTTGTATTCCTGTTCTCTGATTTCTATTCCATTAACAGTGTCTTGCATCTTGTCCCTTCTGCTGCTAAGCCCGTCAATGGCTTGTCTCCTTTCTGCATTGTCTTTCCTGACTTCTGTCACTTCCTCCCTCAGGTCTTGAATATTTTTCTGCAGATCCATCAGCATGGTTATGACTTTTATTCTGAATTCTTTTTCAAGAAGATTGTGCATTTCCATCACTTCAGGCTTCCTCTCTGGTGTTTTCTGGGTGAGCTTTGTCTGTACCATATTCCTGTTCTTTTCATGGTGATAGAAGTGGTTGGTGGTAGGTGCCATGTATGTCAACTGGGCTCTTTAAAACTTTTTTAAAAAGAAGGAAGAGAAAGAAAAGAGAAAAAAGAAAGAAAGGAAAAGTAAGAAGAAAAAAAAAAGCCTACCAGTAGTAGATTCTGTAAGGATGCTGTAGGTGCCGCTGTTGCTCCACTCTTCCACAGCTGTGGCCGTGCTGCTCCACTGGGCCTTTTGCAGCTCTGGCCGGGGCTGGAACTAATGGGAGGTTATTGTTCTCTGTGTGAAGTTTCAGTGTAGCTACTTTTTCCCAGTTGCCAGCCAGGGGGTTCGAAATTCCTCATGACTCCCAGCCTGCTGGGCTGAGTGTGCTGGGGCGATCGTAAGATCTCTGAAAAAAGCACGCACTTTTCTTTTGTCTTGGGGTCCGGCTTCAAGGACCCGGGTGCGTTCCCAGCTCAAAACCTGCACCTTCTGCCTCTCCAATCTCCGCTCCACTGCACGATGTGTGTCAGTGCTCCCGACGCAGATCACCAGGGCTCGTTATTTCACAGGCCTGTACTTCCACTCCATCCTGGCTCTGAATCCTCTCCTCCCGCCGGTCCCCTAGTGTGGGGGAGTGCTCTGGTCCCGCCCGGATGTGGCTCCCTATCTTACCTGCCTCACGGGGTGCCGAGTCCTCTCAGGTGCAGATGCAGGCTGTGTGCTGTCCTATGTATTCTGGTCTCTCTTTTAGGAATAGTTGTATTTGCTGTATTTTCATAGATATATATGGTTTGGGGAGATTTCCGCCGCCCTCTCATGCTGCCATCTTCCTGGAACTCCTACTCCCAATCTGCTTTTAATATCCTCCATTGTATTCTTCAACGATTGGATCTCCATCCTAAATTCGTTCCTCAGTTCTTGAATATCTTTCTCTACGTCCATGAGCATTTTAATGATTTTTATTTTGAAATATTTTTCAGTAAGATTCATGAGATCGATTTCATTTGAATTTTTCTTAGGTGAATTCATAATTTTGCTTTGGACCAAATTCCTTTGACGTTTCATAATTTGTCTGTGGTGTGCTGTAGTGCCCAGAAGCTCTACTCTCTGGAGCTGCTCAGCCCCTGAAGCAATGTCGAGGGTCACAAGAGAGCCATGTTGGTGCTTGGGGGGAGGAAAGAGCTCTTTCCTGCTATCCGGCTGCTATGCCTGTCTCCACTGCCAGAACCAGTGAGCCAAACACACAATTGTAAGCCTCTATGTTTTGTGTTTGTAGCTGCCGTAGGCGGGACCTCCCTCTGGCTGGCCTTACGCCAGGGCAGAGGCTGCCAATTTGTGATCCTGACTCAGGTGCAGGCTAGCCAGGAGGAAGACACAGCAGGTGGCATATCATGGTGCGGAGCCTTGGAACTGCATAGCCAGCCGGGGGCATGGAGCACATGAAGATCATTAAAGCTCCCAACCTGGTGGGCAGAGTGCACCAAGACAATTTTGTCTACCTGTTCTTTCTCCTGAGCAGTAAGCTCTGTGCAATCTTTGCCCCTTTAGCAGCCCTCTCGCTTTTAGGAAGTCTCTCAGACAGCCCACCCAGATCACCTGGATATGAAACCCTGTTTTCCACAAGCAGCTGGAATCTCCATCTCTCCTGGTATTCCACCTGTCTTAACTTTCCAACCATAGGAAATCACCCGAGCACCATGCTATGTAGGTTTATGCTCCCAGAGCAGATCTCCAGGGCTAGGTGTTCAACAGTTCCAGGCCTCCAGTCCCTCCCTCCTCTTTCTTCCTCCCACTGGTGAACTGGGGTGGGGGAAGGGCCTGGACCCTGCTGGGTCACAGCTTTGGTATGTTACCCTGTTCCATGAGGTCTGCTCTTCTCTCCAGGTGTATGCAGTCTGGTGCAGCCTTCTTTCCTGTTGCTCTTTCAGGATTAGTTGTATTAAATTATATTTTCATATTATATGTCATTTTAGGAGGAGGACTCTGTCTTACCTCTCACATCACCATCTTTAATTGAATCCAACTTGTTACATGTTTTTTTATGTAGTAGACATCTTCATGGGTTTAAGGTTATACCCTTCCAGGGGTTTTATAGTTTTTGCTCTTACATTTAGATCTCCAATTTTTTTTGTTAATTTTTTTTGTTTTGTATCATTAATCTACATTTACATGTGCAAGATTATGGTTACTAGACTCCCCACATCATCAAGTCCCCACCACATACCCCATTACAGTCACAGTCCATCAGCGCAGAGAGATGCTATAGAATCACTATTTGTCTTCTCTGTGTTGTACAACCCTCCCCATGCCCCCCATACATTATGTCTACTAATCGCAATACCCCCTTTTCCCCCTTGTCCCTCCCTTCCCACCCATCCTCCCCAGTCCCTTTCCCTTTGGTAACTGTTAGTCCATTCTTGGGTTCTGTGCCTGCTGCTGGTTTGTTCCTTCAGTATTTTTCTATGTTCTTATATTCCACATATGAGTGAATAATCTGATACTTGTCTTTTTCAGTCTGGCATATTTCACTGTGCATAATAGCCTCTAGCTCTATCTATATTGTTGCAAATGGCAGAATTTGTTTTCTTCTTATGGCTGAATGACATTCCATTGTGTATATGTACCACCTCTTCTTTATCCATTCACCTACTGGTGGACACGTAGGTTGCTTCCATTTCTTGGCTATTGTAAATAGTGCTGCGATAAACATAGGGGTGCATCTGTCTTTTTCAAACCAGGCTGCTGTATTCTTAGGCTAAATTCCTACGGTGGAATTCCTCAGTCAAATGGTATCTCTACTTCGAATTTTTTGAGGAACCTCCATACTGCTTCGCACAATGGTTGAACTAATTTGCATTACCACCAGCAGTGTAGGAGGGTTCCCTTTTCTCCACATCTTCACCAACATTTGTTGTTGTTTGTGTTTTGGATGTTGGCCATCCTTACTGGTGTGAGGTGATATCTCATTGTGGTTTTAATTTGCATTTCTCTGATGATTAGTGATGTGGAGCATCTTTTCATGTGCCTGTTGGCCATCAGAATTTCTTCTTTGGAGAAGTGTCTATTCATGTCCTCTGCCCATTTCTTAATTGGATTATTTGCTCTTTGTTTGTTGAGGTGCGTGAGTTCTTTATATATTTGGGATGTCAACCCCTTATCGGATATGTCATTTATGAATATATTCTCCCATACTGTAGGATGTCTTTTTGTTCTACTGATGGTGTCCTTGCTGTATAGAAGCTTTTCAGCTTGATATAGTCCCACTTGCTCATTTTTGCTTTTGTTTCCCTTGACCAGGGAGATATGTTCATGAAGAAGTCACTCATGTTTATGCCCAAGAGATTTTTGCCTATGTTTTTTTCTAAGAGTTTTTATGGTTTCATGACTTACATTCAGGTCTTTGATCCACCTTGAGTTTACCTTTGTGTATGGGGGTAGACAGTATTCCAGTTTCATTCTCTTACATGTAGCTGTCCAGTTTTTCCAACACCAGCTGCTGAAGAGGCTGTCATCTCCCCATTGTATATCAAAGGCTCCTTTATCGTATATTAATTGACTATATATGTTTGGGTTAATGTCTGGACTCTCTGTTCTGTTCCACTGGTCTGTGGGTCTGTTCTTGTGCCAGTACCAAATTGTCTTGATTACTGTGGCTTTGTAGTAGAGCTTGAAGTCAGGGAGCGTAATTCTCCGTTTTAGTCTTCCTTCTCAGAATTGCTTTGGCTATTCAGGGTCTTTTGTGGTTCCATATGAATTTTAGAACTATTTGGTCCAGTTGGTTGAAGAATGCTGTTGGTATTTTGATAGTGATTGCACTGAATCTGTAGATTGCTTTAGGTAGTATAGCCATTTTGACAATATTGATTCTTCCTAGCCAAGAGCATGGGATGCATTTCCATTTGTTAGTGTCCTCTTTAATTTCCCTTAAGAGTGTCTTGGAGTTTTCAGGGTACAGGTCTTTCACTTCCTTGGTTAGGTTTATTCCTAGGTATTTTATTCT